>JAUYWI010084297.1:0-12867 GCA_034780595.1 Parotoplana pacifica
GAATAATAATAATGCAGTTTTTTAAAATCTCTATTTTAACATTAACTGTATGGTAACTTTATTGCCACCCTGTATATAGGACAATAATATTATTTTCGTCCATTACTATATTCACCAACTGCAAAAGAATAGTAGGGATCCATTAATGAACCAGCACTAGTAGCAACCAATCACTGGAGCGGTTCAAAATAGAAGTTTCCTCATATATCTTTTAATGGATCCGACTACATAAAAGAAGCAGAAAAACATAGAAGAATAGAAAAAATAGAAGAATTAGATAAACTGAAACAACCAATATGGTATTACATATTGAATTCTCTTGATAATCTCAGTTCATCCCTTTCCTGCATAACTCGGAAGTTTGGTGACTTTAAAATAAATACTTGAGATATTTCTAAACTAATTAATCGGAACAGTGTAAATTAATATTAAAATAAAATGAATATTTCCCACCTGTATTATCCGGTAATGTAGCTTGATCGGAATTTCTTTCTTGCTGAAACTTCATATTTCCAAAATGAAGAACTGATGACACAATTCGGAAAATTGCTAAAAGTAAAAGCTTATGATATTGAAATAAAAAACAATCTATTATCAATATGTAATATAAACCGCAAATGAATCTGATGTTACAAATATAGGCAATATAGGTATAAATGACAGGCTGATTATCTACCTAAAGGTCCATTTTAATTGAATATTCAAATAAACAATTTATTACATTATTATTTTTTAAATTTTTAACTGTGGTTTATACACCGAATATATAAAACATCGTTTTTATTTGACCAAAAGTAAGAGGTGCGGTTTAAATTCTGTAATATACAGTATGTAATCCAAATAAAACTAAAGTGTAAATTTCACGGTAAATTTACGGTGCAAATTTTGACTCTTGTACTGTTAATCTCACCCGAAAGTGTTAAAACATGTCAAAATGCCAAAAGACCATAACACATGTTACAATATGGTTCAAAATAAAAAAAGAAACAAATTAAAGAAAAGGTAGAACAGATGAGACACAGTGAAGAAGTCAGGATTGGAAACTCAAAAAAGGTATAAAAACTTGGAACATGCATGCCACCTCCATTAATAAAACAGCATTAACTCACCATCTATTTCCTCCTTTGAGATGCCCATAATGTTCATGGATTCCTGGGTATCTTTCAACATCTGAGCATCGTCCCAGCCAGGCAAACTCACTGGTCCGGTAGATAAGTAGCTGTACTGCGACGTGCCATCCACTAAAACTTCTTTCTTTAGTTCTGAAGTAGCACCATTTATCAAATGATAAAATATATGAAAGCTTCTCTCATCCCCAGACTGTCGAATCACTCGGGCCTTCTCCAGCAAATCTGTGTGTAGGTGATAGTTAAGTCGAATACAGACTAAATCAATTTCCATTCCTCCATATTGAAAAAATATTTTTTTTAAATTATGGTATCTACTACTGCAGAACTCAGCTCGGTAGAGTTTGGTTGGTGACGTCAGATAGTGCGTTGTTGTTCTCATTGCTTCATTTATATACTTAGAAAGTGCGACGGTTGGCTAGTAGAAGGGCATCTGAATTAAGAAAGTGCCAAATGATGCCAAATAAATACTACTGCTAATAAGTGCATTTTTGTTACTGCGAAAAACCTTCCTACCTAAATAGCTGTCACTCAGAATTACGAGTTCTTTCATTAGAACAAGTTATCTGAAAACCCATAGGTATGGTAAGTACAACCATACAATTTTCTTTCTATAAATATAAACAAATGCATTTCTCAAACTGCCTTCGAGTTGAACACATCCTTTAACTTGAGATATAATAGAAGTAACCGATTTGATCAGAAAAGGTATCAGGTATTAATACATAAGTGGCAAAAGGATACAGGACTCAATGTTAGCCCCACAAAGATAACCAGAAGGATCAAAATTGATCCGGATAAATTTACCCTAAAATAAAAAAAGTAAAAAAATGATCTCTAATTTGAAATAACATAAGTGTAAGTGTACAAAAATGAAATTAAGCACGAGTAAAAGAAATAAGAACTACTATTATAAACATACATATGATTGAAACTTTTTACTTACGAAACGAGACGAATTATCATTTTTAATTGTCTTCGCGTTGCCAAATGCTTCCAAAATGGGATTCGCTTGCAAAAGTTGAGTTTCCAGCTCACCCTACATTCCAAACATCAAACAAAATTTTCATCAACAAATATAACAATTAGAGCTAAGTAAAAATGTATCATATCTAAAATAAACTAAATAACAAAAAGCGTATACCAATTTTATTAATAGCCAAATATTATCAAATAAAGCATCATTATAAAATATTCCAATCACCCAGATAAAATCTAAGATGCAAAATACTTTCAAAAATTACGTAGCTACCTCATTTTGTGGCAATGATGAATAAAAGTTGAAAAAACTAATTTAATATCGATTTTCCAACAAGCAAACTGCAGTAAATAAATTCAAAATTACATAATGGGGGCCACTAAAAAATCTCCAGCCTAAATTGAGCAGAGGGTTTCATTACATTGCACCACAGGGCGTCTTCTCATTCTGCTGAATCTGCTAGAAAAGAACCTCCAACATGCTTTTTGATTCGCAGTAAAGACTTGATCTATGTATGTTAATAAGCGTACAGGAACCGTGGCTTCATCCGTGCTTGGTTTGCCAGAAACAATTGCACAGGAAATGAGGAGAAGCCGTCTCCGGTTTGAAGTTGCAATCCAGTCGGAGGGGGTAGTGGTGTTCCCTATGCAATGCCCGCGAAGATCATGGAATGCCCATTTGTAGATGGCTAAGGGCTGGCAGTCATGATCATTCTTTTGTTAGTAGGTTTTCTCTGGCTGTTGTTGTTGTTGTTCTTTGTTTTGGTGGTGAGAAGGCAAATTTTATCCTGAGGAAAATCAGTGTCTTTGGAAGAAAGATATTCGGTAAATCATTGTCATAGAACCAATACCCATTGAACACACAGGGCTTCGCTTTAGTGCTGTATAGAGACCTCATTCCAGTTTGACCATTTTATTTATTCTACAATCCCCTCTCCCTACAATGTGCCAGCATTGATTTATATAAGTAGAAAGTGCAGCAACTAGGATATAGCATGCATAAAAACAACGTGTAAGCACACAAAGCACAAATAAATAATTACACGATTAAAACACAAATATGCAAAATCTGAGCTAAACGCCATGAACAATATTATTAACTTACGATATTAAGCTCCTTGTTCTGTCAAATAACAATAATAAAAAGCAAAAAACTAAATAAAAAACAATAATCAATATTACCTATAAAAATGTGTTACATAAAAATCTCAGACAGTAGAAGCTTAACTACAACCATAACATGCTCAAACATTTAAAACAGATGTTAAAACATAGCTATTAACATTTATTAGGACAAAGATCAAGATAACTCCAAGACCTACGAAATGCATCGAGTCAAAACAATCTGAACAATGAAATAGTCAATACTTTCTAACTGACTATAAAATATGGTTAATTACTATCTATGTTAGTCCAATAAACACAATAACTAGAAAAAGATAAATAAATCTGGTTGTCATTCAAATATCTAGAAAAAATTAATCGATAATACATATTGTGTATAAAAAGACAGATGACAAGACACATTCCAAAGTTTGTTTCTTGATTAGACTGATTATTACAAGAACATGAAACTGCTAACAGATTTACCAACAATGCATACATTACCATCAATAGTCTACAGACAAGAACATGGTACCTTACCTACTTGTATGTCACTGTGTAAATAAAAAACAACAAATATGTACTAACAACTTAATCAAAGGTTCGTGTGACAGTTTTTGTTCTGAAAAAAAACTTGTTAAGAAATTAAAATGTGCACTTAAAGTTTCATTGTGTCATACACCAGCAGTAGGCACTGGATAATTTGTAAAATCCCATTTCATGACATAAATATCAACTGATTAAAGTTGAGAGAAAAATCATTACAGCATTACCTCCATATCTCAAGGCTCACTAGCTCAGCGTAAAGCGTATGTAACATTCTAAATAAACAAATGATGAATCTAGTAAATTTACATTATACAAAGGACCAGTATAATCTGTTAATCATTGCGTAAATAAATACATTGTTATAATTTTAGTTAGCACACAATTACAGAACCAGACAACAGGTTCGTACCTATCCAGATTACTTTTAAAATTACCAAACCATCGATATGAGATAGCACCTACAAGAATTTAAGTAGGTACCAAGAGCACTATGCTAGAAAATCAGAGAGGTCAAAGTGACTGACCATTGTTTAGGTGAGTAGGTGTAGTGCGTAGAAAGTCAAAAATGAAGATTCTATTCTATCTATTGTTTTAGTCAGAAATTTATTTAAAAAAATAATAGCTAGGTTTTCTAAATATACCTGATCCAAAATTAAATGTGCTGAGCCATAGCAAAATGATAATTTACTCTAATAACAAAATCCTGGGGGTACCTAATTGTCACCCGATCAAATTTTGAGAATTCGTTGACATACATTATTGACTCAACGAGGCCGGGTTTGTTTCCAGCCATGGCTTCGATCAGTCTTCCATAGTCAGCTAGACCTTTTTTAACTTGTCTTAATTTACAAAACCAGCAAGCTTGCTCTTCAACCTTACACGTCAATTTTGCTGAGATTTATCAATATATCATCATAAATTTATCACAGTTCGCGTCCATATCTGTACCAATTCTATCTATGTCGATATGTACATAATACTAAACATATCAAAAGTAGTTTAAAATCAATAACCATAGAGTAAACTATTAGCTAAATACATGTAAAATCAAAATGGAACGTCAGGAAAAATAAATTAGCTCCCTTAATAAAACTGTAATTTTTTTGAATAAAATAAAAAACCTACATGTAATGCAGAGAGAGCATTTGAAGGAGTGACTTTTTGCGTCTTTGTAGCAGAAGCAATGTAAGCTAAATATTGAATGACTTTTTTTGTATTTTCAGTCTTCCCGGCGCCAGATTCACCACTAAAAACAATTTACACGAAATAAAACAAAATCTATTCTGTAAAGTGTAGGAAAATAATAAGCATAGGTAAAACATTTATCATGTGAAAACAAATGAAATATAAGTTTTCATAATCATTACCTACATATTAGTAGATCAATTTTAATATTTATTTTCAAAGAATCTTTAGATAACGCCTTTCATACATAGATTAACCTAAAAAAAATATATAGGTACTTACGTGCAAAGAATTGATTGGTCTTCACGGTCTAAAATCAGGAAAAAATAGAATTAAAACAAATTTATAAAAAAAGGAAATATAATTTTATAAAAACAACATACCTTGAAGCATATTTCTATATGCAGAATCTGCAACAGCAAATACATGTGGTGGTCTTTCATGACGCTTCTTTCCTTTGTACCATTGTACAACATCTTCAGTGTAGATGGGAAGCCTTTGATAAGGATTTATTACAACACAGAATAGCCCAGAATAGGTCTAAATTAAAAGAAATTTATATTGAATAAAATAGAGAACATTTAATAAGAAAAATCCAACAGCCACTCAGCATCAACACATTTTGTATAGCTAAGATAATAAGATAAACATTCTGCATTCAAAAAGTGAGTTTCTGTTGGTTAAAAATCAACTAAATTACAATAATGGTGTTAAATTTTGAAGATATTAACCAAACCATACAAACTTCTATTTTTGACTTATTTCAAATTATAAAACTAATTTCATTTCAGTGACAGATACTTATTACATATAATAGAATAAATACTAAAGTTAAAGCCCTCAATGACAATATCTAATCAATATCTGTTTAATATAATTTGTAAAGCATATTATAAAATAATATTATAATATAGACGGGCTGACAGTGAGAGTTTTTACAATCTATCATGCTCAGTCACCCAAAAAAAGTTATAACTAAAAATAATTAGGTAGAGTAAGGAATTAATATGAAATAGGTAGATATTATAATTGAGACGTATTGTGTGTGGTTGTCTCTAAGGGCCTAATAATTCTTTAAACTTTAAATTTTAATAATTGAATACAAAAGCAGAATTCCAAATTTAGTATAGGTATACATATATAGCTACCATAAACTATCATATTATCTACATATATCAAAACACATAAAAAATATCATACAACTACCATAAACTTGAGTAAAAATTAAACATGATTTTATCTATTATCAATCTATATGCAATCATTTCAATATTTAAATTTTAATTATTATCTAGTGTTTACCTCGATTAAATTTGGTGTTTTATCTATTAATTTTTAACAATCTTCAACAATATACATACTATGCCACATAACATTTTAGTATTCTAATTATAAAAGATTACACAGTATAATTCAAGTATAAAAATAAATGTATCAAAATAGTAGGTATTAATTTCTATGAAATTAAGGCACCTGACTACATCATTTAAAATAATGTAATAAAAAATAATAGATATAGGTACTATACAGTTCAATTATAATTATCACTGTTACACATACACATGATTTACTAACCATTGGTTTAATAATTCAAAATTTATAACTGTTGAGTGTTTACCTACAAAACTCAAATCCATTTAAGATTGTGCTGGTAGATAACATAATAGACACCATACATTATTTTTAAAAAAAGACTAAATCTGAGACTTATTAGCTCTTAACTTTATTTTATAGTGTAAGTGTAATCTATTTTGCAATCTAGTGTAGGTATATGTGGTAAAGTTTAACACTAGAATCCTATGAAAAAGTTAGTCTGAAGAGGTTAATCATACTATCTGTTCTCAAAGGTTTGGTGGTTTTGTTGTAGTACACCTTAAGACATGAACAAAATGGCAAGTCAGTACACAAATGGTCCCTGTGCCTCTAGGGATCACTCAATGTATTTTTCCCAATAAATATTAGGGAAAACAGTTGCTTTGATTCACTTCAAATTTACACTACCAATGTCTAAAATTTTGTAAACATTTTCTGAAAGTTTCAAATTATTTGGATAATCAAAACTAACATTTTAGGTAGTTTGATTTTTTATGCTATTTATGGTGGTATGGTCATTTAAATCAAAGAATTTACCTAGATTAAACCATAGTTTGAATTATCTCAGATTTATAAATTAAATTACCAAATGAAATATAACTGATGAAGGAAAATTATGAGGCTTAAATAATGAATTGAACAATTTAACAGCATTTTCTGCATTCATCATAATGTAAATTTTAAAGTATCACATTATGCAGACCAATAAAATTCCCATAGAATAAATATTTTTCCTGTGAATTCAATTAAAAAATTAAATAATATACCTAGTGCAAATTCCCAGCATTCTTTTGGTAGAATAGAATTGACCCTTGCTACACTCATGTAAAATTCGATTCACAAATTTCCATATGCAAGAGATAGAAGAAATTATGGGCAGCATCAAAATTAAATCTATCAAAAATGTTAATTTTGATCTACCAAATAATTTGAAACGTTCCAAATATGTAGTGTAAATTTGAAGTGAATCAAAACTACTTTTTTGACAATAAGTGAGCATCATAGACAAAATACATTGAGTGACCCCTGTAGGCTTAGGGACTATTTATATAATGCAATATTTGCCATTTCGTGCATATCTCAAGGTATAGAACCAAAACAAAACCACCAAACCTTTGGGAATAAAGATTATGAGTAAACTTTTTGTATCTCCTGGATCAAGTGGTTAGTGTTCCATTTAGGATACAGAGAGTGGCACCAGGAGTTATTATAATTTTGCGCTTGATATTTTTTTGTGTAAGTACAATAATGTGTTTATCAATAATGTACAGAATATCTTTATAAAAGTAAAAATATTTCAACATGCTCTCTAGAGGGTCTTATTCTTCACAATTTCCTGGGGGGTGACCCCAAAAACTCCACCAAGAGTCCTGGGTGGCAACTAGCAGGGAGATCAGGTGTCTGTAGCAGGCATGTGATTGGGATATTCTCAAAATCAGAAATTAAAAGTAAAATGACAAACTGTGACCGGCTAGGGGGCTTAGAAAGTCAGAAAATTGGAGAAATCATATGCCTACTGTAAATATTTCCATTTTCTCAAAATATCAAGTCAGATTCCTAAATGTGATTTTTTTGTATTTTGCCTTCACAGTTGTGAAAGTGTTCCAATAGCACCCTTGCTTTATATAGGATGGAAACACCCACACACTTGCAGAACAGTGCAATAGTCTTGTTAAAATGGTGATAGAAACATTTCAATTTCATAATTTTATTTGTTTGACTTTTTATTCATTTACAATTAGAACTTTTTTGTATTACCTACACATAGCTAGAAAACAAAGATCAGAATAATGGATGGTAAAATCTATGAAATTTTTTAGGTAACCATAGTTGGGCTGTGAGGGTAACACATCTGTCATAGAAAGAAATAATAAAGTCAAAAAATGGATTTTGCTTATATATCACTAAAAACAGCAAAATCCATTTTTTGACTTGATCACTAAAAACATATTTAATTTTAGCTGCATCTACATATATCAAAAGTGAATTGAAAGATTTCAAATTGTTACTGAGATTTTGTCCTTTTTTGAATAATTCAGTAATATTAAGTTGTAATTTTCTTTCCTGTGATGAGATAAAACAGTAGGTATAAACGAAGGAAAATATACTTTAAAAAAAATCTATATCAGTGGACCTTTTCAAAATTTAACTTTTATCAATTTTCACATTTTTTATCATATTTTAAATTCGGATTTCTTAAAATTTATATATCATCAATTACTGGATAGAAAATAATGATTCACATGCTATGTATACATTGCAAAAAAGAATATTTTTATTCTAGCTATTCAAATTTATCAATTTCCTCTATTATATCGTGTTAATTATCTTAAGTAGTAAATTATGTAAGTAGTATCATACATTTAATAAGTAACAAATATTTTGAATAATTTATGTGTATTAATTTATTTAAGAGCTTTAAAATCTTAGTTTTAGAAACCAAAGATAAATTTCGATCATTCTATTAGAGGCCCCAAAGATGTCTCTAGTGGTTTTGAAAGTCACCCCAAGCTATTTCCCTAGATTATAGGTGCAAATTAACTCATTAAATAAAATTAGGTGCATACACTAATTTCCCTAGACACTAAATACAAGCTTTGAAAATGATCGGACCACTCAATATTTACTGATGATACTAAATCAAAGCTACATTGATCCAGACTACTACTCTAGACCACTTTGGCCATAATTTAAGTACCATTAGTAAACATTTCGAGGCCTTAATGTGGCTCCACCGAGTTCAATAGGTCTTATTTAACATTTGTATAGGTGCATAATTCTGTGTATTGAACAAATTTACACATACCTATTCTAGCCTCTAATTTTCAAAAAATGTTTGAATGAATGTTATACCTTAATGTATTTTTGGCTCTCAATTTCTTTCTCATATTAAAATAGTAAACAAAAAAACTTATGGTTATCACACCCATACTGACCAGACCTCTAACATCTCTCCAAACCCTCATTTTAAGAATGTGAAAACAGCTCTCTTTATCCAACAAATTTCATCATTTAATTTTTTATATTACATTATATCTTATCTTTTAGAGAATTAATGTTTGTTGTTCTTTCTTTGTATGGCAGACATGTTTATTTAGAAAGAGACTTGCATATAAAAAATGGGCTATAAATTGGTAAATCCTGCTTAAAAAGTATGGACCTGTGTTCTTAAATGCTGAAATCCAACATATTGAAACATATTTTAAAATTGTAAGTCAGTATAACCCTCTCCCCCCTCACCATCAATTTATACTGCATATCTTTGGGGAAATTAACCCATTAGTGCACACATTTTTTGTTTAGTTAAAATATTAGTTTACTAGTTTTATTTAACATTCAAAACAAGATTTGGAACATTAAAAATGTTACTCAATACAAAAACTTTTATTACAGGGGAGGAGAGTTTTGTACTGTAGACAGGTAAATAATCACAAGAATGAGAAGAAATTAAATTTTCTTGTATTATTTTTATTTTCATTTAACTAATCCATAAATGCAAAAATATTACTTATTGATAGGAAACAGGCTAACTGGCTGATACAAACATCAAACTCATTTATATTTACCAAACTATCAGTAGTGCTACTAACTTATATTTTGGTCCTATCTTTAATTTGGACAGTGTTCATAATATTAGGCTTATATATTCGCCTACCTACATTATTATATCTAATTTTTGAAAGTATGGAGCCAAGAAGGTAAGCATAATATTTTTTTAATATTTACAGTTATCATATTCCCATATTTAGTTTATTTACAGTTAGTTCCATAAATTTATCCGAAGTACCACACAAATACTAATGTTTATGAAATATGTTTTATTTTTTAATTTATTTTATGTTGTTTGGAGGTTCTCAATTGAAAATCAATCAGTGTTAACAAAGTAAAACTGTTCAAAATTTTCCATTATAGTGTTTTCATTTAAACACGCATCAATATCTAAAAACTTGTTTGTAAGTTAAATTTAGATAAATCAATTAAATTTTATAGAAGTTACAATACATTTTGTGGGTATATGCTGACTCAGCTCTTACTCAATTGGTCTAACTTTCTATACTTTAAATAAATGAGAACCAAAGAAATATGAGATAAATATTACATTAAAAGGTATATTAACACCCATTGTAAGCATATTTCGATATTTTGGTTATCAAGATTCCAAATCTGTTTGTTTTTTATAGTGGTCTAGTAGGTGATTTTATCTAGTCATTATTTTTTTAGAGGGGTGCCAAAATTTTAATAATCAATCAGTGTTAACAAAGTAAAACTGTTCAAAATTTCCCATTATAGTGTTTTCATTTAAACATGCATCAATATCTAAAAACTTGTTTGTAAGTTAAATTTAGATATATATATATAGTGGAAGTACAAATTAAATGCTCTGTTATGGTGGAAAATAAAAAATGTTCCATGAAATATATTAAAAAGTAAAAATATATTATGTATACCAAAACCAGTTTATTTATTTTCAATTGGTATAATAATTCAAAATACTAAGTAACCATAGATTGAAATTTTAGTTAGAAAATAAAAATATAAAAGATATTAGTTATTCAGTGAATAAAATAACATGGAAATAATTAGATTTCATGGTTTAATTCTGGTCTTAAGAATTTGACAAAATATTGTTCCATAAAATTAAGTTTAGATGGAGTAACATTGAATATTTCAAATAGTGGTAGCGCTTTGAAGTCTTAGTACACAAACAAAATGTCTATTACAATTTAAAATAGAATTTGTTGGGTTATTAGTTTGTTGTCTGTGTAACAACGTGGGACGATGAGAGTAGAAGAATGGAAGAGACGGGCTTAGGACTCATTGTGACAACGAGACAACAGTTGGTTACCGGCAAAAGCCGAGGCCAAAATGGTTTAACTGGACGCAGTGACCTACCGCGACAACAACAACAGCAAATACATCAAACAAATTTTGTGGTACACCAGTTTGGAGGATTCTATCTTTTCCGGTACGGTTATTTTATTTACTGGACAATTAATATCTTTTCATAAAATTTCAATAAGTTTTTGATTTTTTTTTTATACCAATTGAAAATGAAGAAACCGGTCTTGGTATTTTTTGCATTCTAGTTTATTTCGTGGAACAACATTTTTATTTTTAATATTATCCACCGTAACTGTGCATTTTATTTTTGCTTTTCAATTAAACATTTAATTTAGGACATAACTTTGATGTGAATAGCACAGTATACGATTTAAAAGCTAGAATTATAACGATACATTTTGGCGGATATGCACCTCCAATGTCTATCACCATTGGACAATGTTGTGAAAGTTCTTCGAACTGCTACTCATTTTTGCAATAGTCAATGTCTGTAGAAACCGTATACCAAGTCGCCCAGCAATATTTCTAACTGAAATTCAATTATCTTCACATTTCTACAACCCAGGGCAATATATTGTTCTGTTTTCTAAGTTCTTGGTCTACAAGAGCCCACGTTTCTTTCGATATCTCCTCTTCAATTCCAAAACTCTCACCAATTTCTAAACCCTTCTTACGCCTATACAGTTTTCATCTGCATTTTGAAATAATTCCTGTATTTTTACGTCAGAATGATTGGTTTGTGCCAACCGTTTGATAAAAAAATAATGTTTTGCTTTTCTAATTTTGCCATACTGTTTGACCAGCTAGCTTCACACTTACTACAGTAGTGGCAGAAATTCCAGGAATTATATCAAATAGATTAATAGAAATGCAATTTTTCAAAATTTTCACAGCCTACATCAGAGAAAGTCCAAAAATAGAAAATGCACAATTACTTATTATATCACAGAAAACACAGATTCATTAAACGAAAATTTTCTCTATTGTCAAAAAAGGATTTTTTAGAATAGCCTATCTATGAGGGATATTCAAAATGTTTCCGTACTAATGGCAAAAACACTAACTTTGTTTAAATTCACGAAGTATGTTATTAACTTGATCTCTATGGATGCAAAAGGTGAGGTTATTAAACATCGTGATTGCTTTAATGTTATACACCATGATCTTCGATAATGTAATAGAAATAAAATTAGACAAAAGATCAAAATGTTAATTTGATATTTCTCCAAAGGTTTTTTATCAATATATTTAACAATGAATAAATTTAAATATCAAGTCGACAATTCAAAAAGTAATGGGTAGGCAAGACACAGATCAAGAAAACAATAAACATAAAGTAATAGAAAAATTGAGTATAATTAACATTAATTAATGGGTTAAATTGTGTTTAAAAATAATAATAAAAAACAGGAATACTTTGATAAAAATATACTACTTATCTATATTACTCGCAAATGATTGCCCAGGACAGCTGTTTCGGCCTTGTTGG
>JAUYWI010084308.1:0-24005 GCA_034780595.1 Parotoplana pacifica
AGTTTGAGAGCTATGGACCACCTAATGGGCCTACTAATGCTAACCTCCTATATTTTTCTCAAAAATCATATTTTACTCGTTTGTACGTTTGATGCTGCGATAAAACTACAGATTCAAATCACAGACAAAGTAAATAACACAAAGGTTTTCGTTGAATTTCTATCAAAAGTTTACAAAAAATAAAATTTAATATATTTGTAAACTAATACAAGATAAATTGAAGAAAACTATTTATTGTTTATATTCTATGAATTTTTCTTTAACAACCAGTGGATATCCTTTTTTAACATGTTAGAAGTGTTGAAAATCAAAATTCCTGTGGATAGATTGGGTTCATGATTGGTACACAGGTTAAGCACCTACCAGCGACAGAAATATTTAAAAAAGGACCAATAAGGTCTAAAGATTTAATTGTCCAATTGACTTCAAATTTGGTTTCCCCCTTAATCTTTTTAAAATTTGCATGAACTATTTGATGTAAATAGTTTTGGGGTCTGACTCCCTATGGTCACGTGACAGGCTTAAAACACTTCAATTCATACATAATAGCCTTTCCGGGCTATTGATAACACAACACTTACACCTAAATCAAATTCCAGGACGTTCAAATGATCAAAAGGTACATCTAGACGTATGGACAAACAAACTAATGTGTATCTTATAGCAACCAGATCTGTAATTTGATCACCCCGGTTTTCGTTCTGAATAAGAAAAAAGGATTATCTGAATGTGTATGTTGTATTACCTCCAGATGAAGGACGTCCTACAGTACGATGATTTTTACAAGAGTCGTACTACTGCCTAAACCTGATTAAAATTGGTTGAGTAGTTTCCAAGCTTTGAGCTTCGAAATTTGATTTTTTCAGCCTAAATAACACCCCAATTCATAGATAATAGCACTTCCGGGCTATTGATTTCGGCATTCGCTTTAATCATATAAATTAATAAAACTTACATAAAATTTTGGAGTTATTATCGTCTTACTTTTCTTTCTGTTTCTTTTTGATATGATGACATTCCCAATAAGCACACTTTAAAAAATAAATTTTGATTCACCAGCATATGCCACTACGAGACCGGGTTCGACCTCTTTGGGGATCGAAGCGGCTTATGCTGATGATTCAAAATTAATTTGCATAATATTTCAAGTATTTTTGCAATAAACTTAGCCATAACAATTGAATTAAAAAAGCTACGATACTTTTAATTTGCATAAAATTTTCAAACAAAGTATTCATATTATAGAAATTAAATGCAAGTTTTCCATGATATCTGATTTTCTTAACCAAAACCAATGTGGTAAATTAATTGATATAGTAAATTTCGTTTTCATAGATGTGTAATTTAAAGTAATAACTGTAAAATACGCATACACACAATATATGCAAACTACATTGATGGAGTAATTTTTTATAATTAACATAATGCGGTAATATAATTATGAATATTTAATAGGTTAGATACCTACTTCTATTATAATTTTTTCAAGAAAGGCTGCATAAGAAAGAGATCACAGATCCCGGAGTGATCGTTTAGTGTTAGTACTCTGTGCTTAAAACCAAGCAAATATTTGGAAACATTTTTATTTCCGCAGGTATCCTTTGTTCAAATTTCTATGTCCTTATTTCCTATCGTCACTCTGATCAAGTTTTATCTGAAATCCTGTATTATCTTGCCATACCAAATATTTCTTGAAGCGGGCATTAATTAGCCAAAATTTGACTTAAAACGTATAAATAAATGATGAAATACGGAATTAATGACAGACAAAAAAACGGATTTAGAATATCAAATCAGTTAATTAAATCTAGAATGACAATAATTTAACTTCTATCATTTAATATAATTAAACCAACGTTTTCCTTTGTAAAACTGCAACAGATTTGTTTCGTTTTCTTAATTTTAAAATTAAACACCGCACTTCCCGTGCGTCGTATCATCATCATCATTTTTATTTTTAAGAGGTCGGTTTATTTCCCTCTAGCAGGGAGTCGCCGACCCTTTCCAACTGCCACACCGATTTTCCAGCGCTTTCTATCATCATGATCACTAAGCTTCAATCCAACCTTTCGACATTCTCTCTCTCTCTCTGCCATACTTTTCCAGGACAACTTTGGGCGCCCTCTTTCACTCGTCCTATACACTTCGAGATTCCATGCCCTTTATACACCACTATTCTCTTCCTTTCTCAGGACATGACCACGCCAATCTTACACAGCTGTGTTTCACTACCTCTACAATGGACTCTCGTAGACCAAGCTGAATTCCCGTTGCTTATTTCCACACATGTCTAACACAGCCTTTTCTGCCCTTCGTAGGATATTTTCTTCTATTGATCTTACTACCCATGTCTCTACCGCATAACAATTACTGGTCTATATACTGCTATTTTGCCCCTTCATTGCTAGTCAGTCTATAGCCGCACAGCACTGATTCAAGATCTCTAAATCTTTGCCAGCCAAATCTCACTCTCTTTGTCACTGCCAATTCGCTGCTTCCTCCTGCCCAAGTAATAATTCTAAAAAAATGTCAGCGATAAAAAGTCTAAAGACTGACTTTGACTTTAATTTACTGGATTGCAAATTGTACAATATTTGCTGCCAAAATACAATCAAGAGCCAAAACCAGTGACAATCATTTGAAGGTACATATTGTGAAAAATTGAAATGAAAATATGATGTGAACAACAAAAAATATCAACTTAAAAACACATGAAATGTACATAAATACTCACTCTAAGCAGACCGACAATTGGAGTTGTATCAACTTGGCTTGATCGAGAAGACTTCTTTTTGGAGGATGTTGATGCTGAAGGTGCAGATGCTCCTGAAGATGGTACAGCTATATTGGAAGAGTTTGCTGAGAGAGAACCAGCAGCAGCATTGGAAGACATTGATGATGAAGATGGTTCAGGGGTAGATGATTTGATGGGAGAAGAAAGGGATTCTGTTAGACGAGTGATCTGATCTCTTGCATTCTCAATTGCGGTCTCAACCTAGAAGATAAAAGCCTAATTTATTATTGAGATTTTTTAGAAAACTCCATTGGCAATGTCGATTATGCAAATTAGCATACGTATAAACAAACTACTGAATAAAATCGAAGTAAAACGATACATCTATCTTATTTAATCGACTATAATATGCTGTTAGCTGAAATGTATCTTACAATATATCTATATACTTAATAAATATAATGTCATTTTCAATGATTTCACTAAGATATACCGAAGGTATAATAATTATCCAAACATCACAAATTAGATTACATGCCTCGATATTATTAGCAACGAAACTTAGCCAATTCTGTATAATCGTCAGTGTGATTAAGGTATATATTATAATTATTAAAGCAATATTTCAGTAAAGTATACAAATATTTCAGAACATCTCTGTATTACAGATAAAGCATTATCTAGTTATCTATCTAAACAATAACATGTCATTGTACTCATAGATATCTATAATCAAAATATTTTTAGTTTAAACCAAAAATCAATGAATCCCAAAAACAACCTACTTACTTTTGTTGGTAATAAAAGTGCAAGATAGAGGGAGAGCTTCCTCTTATAAACAATAAAAATATAATAAATGCCATCTCAACTCTCTGATACCTAAATTTAACTACAAAATGTTAATAAACGGGTATTTAATTAATGTTCCACTGTTATAGTTAACACAATTTATTGCTATAATAATGAGATCAAACAAGATTAGTAATAAAATTGATTAGCTTAATGATTAAATAGAAATAGTTAATATTTTAAAAATATTTCCCTAACAATTGGCCCCCAGTATTATTAAATCACATTTTTTACTTTAGTTTAAATGGCAAATTTGATCGCTAATCTAAAATTCATTTACGAAATTAAAAAAACAAATAAAAAACAAGTACATATTTTTAAAAGCAACATGCCAATTGTTTGTACGTGTACAATATAAATGTTATCATCAATAACTGTCATATTTGGTACAATTTTAATTTTTGCAATGTCAAAATCCATTAACATCTTTATTTTGAAACTTCTATCAGCTGTCCGTCTTGTTTAAACTTTCTGGAATGTTGGGATGAGGATGGGATAGACCATATAAAGTAAAAATAAATACTTCCTCATATGGGGTAAACCTTCTTAAATTGTCCAAAATAGTAACACTTGAAAATAGCCATCAGTGCTATTTATTTTTTTCGTATAGGTAATTTTTTAATAAAGGGATTCCATAGGCTGGGCATTGAAGACATTAAATTTATCTAGCTAATGCCAATTTCATGAAACATTGAATTAAACTATAGAAAATGATATGACATAACTAGGTTTAATTACATAACAGTTTATTAATTATTTTGTTGCCAATTAATAAGTTTACCTACTAATTTCATTTTTGAAATCAAAGCGCACATGATGAACGTCATTTTTGTTTTAGCAGTTTAATGACCAAATTTACAGTTTTAAAACAAATCAAACAATAACTAGGCAACAGATGAACGGAAAGTTATTTAGTTCTAAAAATTAAAATATTTACTAATATATACAGTAAAAAAAGAAAATGAGGTTGGGATAAAAAAAAGTTAAAATGACTTTCTAAATATTTCAACTTATCTGAGTTAAAACACCATATTTATTGTTTATATAATGTGGTTTAAATTTGTTAGGAACATTAACCATTTTTATTGATTCTTTTAGTTCTGGCTTATTAACTAAACAATCATTTTTATTGTGAATATGCTAGATAATAGGATTATTATAAATTATATTGTCTAAAAATCCTAATTATTAAATTTAGTTGCATTTGTCAATTAGAAAATGATCGTATTCATCGAAGTAAACAAATTGACTAGTGCTGCTCATAAACTAGGCTACATTCTAATATTTAGTAAATAGTATTTACCTTTTGAAAATATTGATTCTGTGACATGGTTGTAACTTAAGAGCCAATTAATTACGTTTTTAACATTTTATGAAAATGTCTATTGTGAAAATTTTGTTAAAAAAAGCAATCTTGATTTCAAAACTTTTATCTATGAATCTTTTAGAGCCTGTATATTAAATTTAGTTCAAATGGATCATTGAAGTAATTGATATTTTAAGAAAGGATTACCCAACATCTAAGACCCTATGCGAAAATAGGATTTGGCCTGAAAAGGCTAATAGACATTTATTTCATTCAAATGAAAATATAGTAGCTACTTTTAAATGTACGAATATCTGCAATTCTTATACATTAAGCTAACAGTATCATTTATACAAGTTGATAGGTCTATTCATTATTTAATGACATATGCCATCAGTGAACGATTGACTAAAAATAGCATGGTTGTAACACACTTAAATTAACTAGCTTTAATTCATTTGAAGTTATTGCGGAAATACATAAATGTTAGGTAAGCTGAAACAAAAGTTGATTACTTCCATGAAAATTGTAATCATTAATTCTTAGGATTTACACTTAACTGACAAAGAATTGTATATTTAGATAAAGTAACAGAGTTCGTTTTACTTTTGTCTATCTATAAATAAATCAATAGTTTATTCTTGATATGGTTAAACAATTTTTAAACTAAGTTTTATTTAGCTGTAAAAATCAAAGCTATCAAAAACCAAATATTAGACCATACATACATTGAAATCAGGTAGAAAACACTGATTTGCTAGAAATAAACATAAATTATGTATGTAAATAACATGGCTAACAAATAACTAAGTCTAGAATAAATTTACAGTAATTAGATTATTTTCGAAAAATGTCTAAAGTTTCAAGAAGAAATCACTTTATAAAATAAAATAAAAACAAACAGAACAACAACACTTATTGAATCTCCAATTTATTGTTTTCTGCAATTCAAAATCATGGCTTTATTTATTGTAATAGTTTTAAGACAAATATTATAAGCAAGAAATCAAAACATTTACATGAAAAAACGACAATCTTATTGTTAATTATAAATAACGCTACTCTCTAGAAATACTTAAGTTAAATATATTTTATACTTCTCAATAGAAATTAATGGAATTGTTTGATATTGAAATCAAACAATTCCATTAATTTCTATTGATTGTCTCACAAACAACTGCATGTCAAATGAATTAACTGATTAAATCGATCACTGTATTTCCTTTTATTGCTATGAAACTTTTATAAACTATTGAAAGCAGGTTGTTAATAATTGTTCCGATTTTACTGTACACCTGTAAACTGAATGCTATACATATATGTACAACAATATTCAAAGGTTTAAGGTTAAAAATATAATGTTGTTGCCCTATTTAAAAAATACGCTGGACGTTAAAGGTTAGTTCCAATATAATATAACTATCAGTAGTATTTCAAATACATTTGTTCATAATTCTAAAGATTTATAAATTTAAAACACACACAACAATCACTTAGTAAGTATTGAATATAACTTGCACTGTTTTCTGTTGAAATAATCCATTCCCAAAGAGCAGATACATATATACATAGCATTATAGATGATATACAGATACATACAGTGTTGTGGATTGATACAGAACATTTAAATTCATTTATTTTATTTATTTACAAAAGAAAATAATATACATGTATAATCAAATTATTATATGTATTATCCTTCTTAATTTCAATAACAGAGCGAGCAATAATAATTTGCACTTACTCAAACGTAAGGAATTATGCCGGATATTAAAATGACTGAGGCCATAAGTATTAATCGAGTTCAAAATAGTGTTAGCACTGTCGAAGGCTTGCAAGAATGTTGTCGAATTCACATCACAAATTCGTGAGCTGTATGTATAAGTCTTCCATAAAAGATTGCAATCATTAATTATTAATAAAATAACAATGTTGAACTCAACACGTTCTAATTAGATCATTGTGACCAATATAATATTAATATAATTTTTTAATTAATTTTCAGCGAATTATATAATGTGGAATATGTTAAATGAAACTCAAAAAGTATATTGCATTAATATTAAAATCATCAGTCGCAGTCGCACTACATTTTCCCCTAATAGACACTGGGTGAGGTCAAAGTTCTTAGTCTTAACTATTTTCTGTATTTAGCAATTGGTAAAGAATTTTGGTAAGAAAATTTGTGAGGTCGAAGTCTCGGCTGACATAAACTGGGTTCAGAAAATAGTTAAGACTAAGAAATTTCTTAAGACATAACTTTGACCTCACCCACTGTCCTTAAAGAATCAGACAGCACCAAATATTTTGCTATATTAGTCTTGTTTTTTTTAATATTCGCATTTGTATTCTCCAACTTGTGGGTAAAATGACCCCACTTGTGACTTCTATGGGTACGTTTAGAAATCAGGTTGCACAATACACAATAAGTTCCACCTATCCCTGCCTGACTTAATACGTTTCGTAGTCACCACACCCAGATATTACTACTCTGAATACCTCCATTCTGACCTTTTGTGGAAAATGGGACGGCTTGACATGTGTATGACTCTCAGCTCAAAGGGGGAGGAGCAATACTAACGACTAAACAAACCTTCAAGTAAAAGTAATAGGAACTTTGGACACTTTAGAAATAAAAAAAAATCAAGTCAGTTTGGGAATCAAATCCTAGAAACAGGAATGCCAATTGGAATTTTTGAAAAAGCCGAAAGATATGGGGGTCTGGGTAAAGTCACCCACGGGGTACAGGGGTGCGAAGATTTTTTTAAAATACATATTTAAAATGAATGGACTTATAATGCTACCAGGCAGATAGAAGGTCTAAACTAATCACTG
Organism: Parotoplana pacifica; assembly: GCA_034780595.1. Classification (NCBI taxonomy): domain Eukaryota; kingdom Metazoa; phylum Platyhelminthes; order Proseriata; family Otoplanidae; genus Parotoplana; species Parotoplana pacifica. The sequence continues at coordinate 7,725 of JAUYWI010084308.1, forward strand.
TTGAGTAATCAGATAGAAATTCACAGCATAAACAACCATGTCCCTATTGCAACTTTAACAGCATTACCAAAAAATCATAATGGCATGTCTTAGGAAGTCAGATCTCATTACATAAAATGCACAACATGTAAATTGAATGATGATAATAGTCTAACGTGTACAGAGTTGCTCAATAAAATTATAGAAAGCGATGATAGAACAAAGAGATTAGAAGTAGAATTTAAAGGTTAAGTTTTCGTCTTTTACTAACTAAAGCTTCCAGTCTTTCTTAGTTTTTTCTTTTCAGATTGAACCGATTGGAAACATTCTTGACTTAACGATGCTTTCGAGATAGCTGTTGACGTTAATTTCAAGAGTTATTTTTCTACGTTTCTGGCGAGACACTTTCCAGGCAAACCCAATGACTTTAAATGGTATCTGGCAGTTTGGATTGCCTGCACGGTAACAATTTGATAAGAACCAAGTTATATATCATTCATTAAACTGAACGTGGACTCGACTTGGGGGTCATGAAAATATGAAAGGAGAACGATGAATGCCTTATTGTGTGTGACCTCGGGCATCTGGATCAATCGCAGAAATACAATTGAGGGTTCCAATGTTCGCATGGCTCATATAGAGAAGGCTTTTCACATTCTAAACGAGTACTCTTGTTGCAAGAATTCAAAAGTTGTCTGATAGAAGATCTAATGAACGATTCATTGCTCTTCAAAAAGTTCTCTTCCGCTATTAAGTTTTCCCATGTGAGTGACTTACTGCCATTGGGAGAAATTTTGGGCTGTAGAAGCCAAATCTACTTGCTCATCATGCAATGTATGGATCATTATTGACCTTTTCTCGAACATGGGGACATGGGGGCAATCGATGGCTGTTTTGTGGAGTTGAAGCCACCTGGAAAATAACATGACTAAAATCACCAATGAAACACATTTTCTGAAAAGAACATATTTCATGTAATAAGACAACACATTGTGTTACCAGGTTAACATCTGACTAAGACAAAAATGGGATGGCAAATTGTCAACTATTTGATAGATATTTATGCACTAGGACATATGGAGATGCTAAAGTGATTCACACTGGGATTCATTTACCAAATAAAATTATTGATTGATAAATCAGTAAGTCAGGGTTTAGCATAAACAAAACAGAAACATCTGTAGATCGCCTCGCTTCTACAAGATCCCATGCTTCTATATACTGTCCCCGTCATCATGCACCGTTCTAGATTGGATCCGTCCTGTCTCGCGATGTGGCCGAAATATTCCATCAAAGTCTATATACATACATATATACCTCAAATGATGTAGTTTTGATAATTACAAAATGACCCTCCAGCCTAAAGAAGCCGAAAATTGGCATCCCTGTAGAAAGCATTCGCCAATCAGCATGTTTTCTTCTTCAATTAATTAAGAATATTTTCCCATTACCTTGCTGTTTCATTAAGTATTAAAACAAAACATTAAGTAAAAAATCGGTGCACTATTCTTATTTCACGCGTGTATGTGATAGAATAATTTGAAATTAAATTAGAAACCACCATCTCTTAATTATTTCAAATAAAAAATAAATTTAACAAATTAGAAAAAATAAAACTTCAAGTCAAACAAAATACATTATCAAGTTAACGTAATTAAGATCGACACCGAAAATAGAAAAATAAAATATTGACATTTTCAAGCTCGTCTAACCGGATACACTCTCATCTAGCAAAGTAAACATTTCATTTGATGACAAGGTAAAACCCTCGATAAGCAATATTAAACTAAAACCAGCTATCTTTCTACCTAGTTCTTGATCCAAGGTATTGTAAAATAATCACAAACAATTTTAATTTGTTGAATATTGTTTGGCTTAAATAATTAATAGAAATTCACAAACATTCAATTTCCCAGTTTCTTCCTTTTACAATTAGTCGATAATTGGAGTCAACGGAACACCACCGCGTAGCGTGGATAAACAGAATCAGATAAAGGTTACATTGAATGCTCAGTCGAAACAAATTGAAAAAAAAATACTGTCGAGTTGAGATCAGGTGCAAGTAAAATCAAATCCAGAAAACATCCTGCTGGTCACTTACCTCAGAGATGGAACACTCTGGCTTGAGAGCCGATGCCCGGGTTAAAGTCTTTTGGTGTGAACAAAATCCACTCTCGGCCTGCTTGAAAATAGACAAATATGCCATATGGGTTTCAAACTCAAGGACCGTGCGAAATGGCTGTTTTATCAATGCTCAATTGCATGAGTGACATTATTTGGGGCACAAATGTTAAGACTTCATTTGTCCCAATAACCCGGGTGCCCCAATAAAGCGATTTTTCCAAAATAGGTAAAACATACTAAAAGTATGCACATGTAAAACTTGTTATGTATATTATATGTATGTTAGCACCACAGATATAAAAATAACTAAGTGATTAACTTAAAAAAAACTATTAATGGAGGTCTGCTCTTAACATTTTGATGAATGCACATATACACAATTTGATTTAGAATTTCACAAGGTAACCCCTGTTGTACAAATTTTATGCAATTTTATCGATTAAATCTGAGAGATTTGCACAAACAAGGCACAAATCTATCAAGTGGCATATAAGCTGCCCCAATTTAACGATATATTGCCCTAATTAAACGGGTTAATTTAATACAGTTAGGATAAAAATGTTTTTGTAAACTTAGAAATGCCCCTGTTAAGCGGATGCCCAATTATTCAGTGCCCCTAATAAGCGGATTTGACTGTATTCATTCACTAGGATATAAGATGAAGAGCTACTAACAAGTACGTAGGTCCAATTATTGGGTTCTAGATGGAGGAGCCCCATATCACTAATATCTCTATGGTCAAAGAGAGAAGAACTAAAATGGCAAACTGGTGAACTTGGAAATAAAATATAAGATGAAAAAGATTCTGTGGGGTTTACAATATTGAGATATTCCAGACAATTCTGTGAATTTTACAAATTAGTCATTCAAAACATACCCGGATTTTGTGGTTCCATTAGCAGGCTATTATTTTTTTAATTCATTCCCCACTAGTTAAAAACCAAACATTTTATTAGACCTAGAAATAAAATTTTTGACTATGATGATGCACCACAAAAGAAATTTCTAGGATTGATTTAAAGCAGGGCAATGTAATAAAAAAAAGTCAAGAATCTAGGTTGTAGATTGTTAGGCAAACAAACCAACCAGAATACAATATTTTTAAAGTTCTGAATAAGTTGGAAATGTGCACAATATCACAAGTCAAATATATATGTTACAGGCATTACACGTAATGCCTGCAAATCAGTCAATTTGTGAAATAGCATTAGGTTTAGTTTTTGTTTGTAGTTGATCTAGATGTCTACTAAAATAATAAAACTAAACCTAACACTACTGTCACGTAATTTTAAAAAGAAAAATGTCCTAAGAAACATCTCAGTTAGGTCAAACTTATTGAAATTTTGAACAGACTATTTCACTAATGCCTGGTTTCACCAAATGTCCGTAACATATAAATTTAAATATAAGATAAAATGGGACCATAAATTATGTTACGTACTTATATATATTTTATGTAATAAATTGTTGAAAAACGATACAATGTCATATCGGAAATATCCAATGGTGTATGACATTGAAGATACCCTGTATGATCAGAACTGGATAGTTTAAATTGCTACAATGCCCGTGCTTTAACTATACAATTCCATTAACTGTTGATTAATTTTATTCAATAACTTGGCCGACTCTTTACTCCAGTTGAATAGCTGTTGTAGTTTTTGTAACTGACAGAGCAGGTTTATTGTTTGATAGTTCACTTATTGTCTGCGACTTAATTACCCCGCATCTTTTAATTCGAATAAATGTTTAGACATTTCATTCGCATTAATTTTCCGAATGAAATGATTCCAATACATCGAACTTTATCTTACGCTTAGTTGAATGCCAACATCAAAAAGATGTGGGGTAATTCTCCCTCATTTAAGTAATTAAGTCGCAGGCAATAAGTGAATTATCAAACAATAAACCTGCTCTGTCAGTTACAAAAACTACAACGTGCTAGTTACAAGTAGTACATATATGCCAATAGTATAACATGATCTTAAGTGAGTTAAAAGAAATTTGGATACTAATTACCGAAGAAATTTTATTACTATCACTTTGTTCGCTAGACGATATTTGAGTTAGGAAAGCACAACAAAATGCTGACTCGTACAGTTATGTAGACCCATATGATAAAGTCAGGTGGAACTGGTAATGGAAAATACATGGCCACCTATATTTTATAATAAATTTTTATTTTTTTAAATACTTACAAATAAGTCTAAGCGAAAAAACGGTGGTCAGTGCTTACGAAAATTTAAAAATCTTAAAATAAATAAGATATTTAGGAATCAGTTGTCACAAAATGGTACTAAGTTCTGTTATATATTAATTATTTGTAGGAAAAGATTTTAGAGCTAACAAAGGCATGAAAAATAAAAGTAATCAAAAAACACAGTTAGCATAATTTTAAAACTGAGATAAAATAGTTAAAAACTAACGAAATATTAATTTATGATGACTATCTAAACAAAAATTATCGTTAGGTGGATTTCGACTTTGTTAGTTCAAAACTCTTTAAGAAATAATTTTATATATTTGCAAAAATACCTATTTTTAATAGGTTATTTGAAGGTTGTTTAAAGGTTATTTGAAATTTCTTGTAAAAACTACTTGTCTTTTTGGACCTTTCATGCCAATTTTATATGTATAAAGATGCGAAACCAAAATAATATTTAAAGTAAAAAATGGTTTCACTTTTCTAATAAAAAAATATCAATCAAATTGTACGATGTCCCAGAGGACCTAATTGGATAAGAAGTACCTACTTCAATTCATAAACAACAACCATCAATATTATTAAACAAAAATTATTTGCAATCGACAAAAAAATTCAGCTACCAATTTGCATAGTTAAACTAATAAAAACTTAAAGTAAACAACCAAGATAATAACATTTAAAACTAACAAACTTGAAATACATGTCAATCCTAGGCAAACACACATCCATTTCCCAGTTTAGATTAAGAAACAATAAATATTTGTAATGCTTAAAATAAAAAGCTATTGTCACTGAAGAAAACAACAGATATGGATTTTTATGTTAAAATAACAACGTGTTCTTGAAACAAATAAATACTAAAATCTATCTGTCAAAAAAATAACTAAATCTACATACTTCATATAAATAGAATTTTCTTCAGTAATGTTCATCATCTCCTTAAGTTTATAAAAATCCATAGAATGCTTTTCAATAAAATAAACAAAACATTGTTCTTTTCTTTAGTATAAAAATCTATAAACTGCCTTCACAAAACAATACATTCGCAAAGAAAATTTTCATCATTTAATAAAAATGATTTTGAGATAAAGTGAACAAAATAGAAAGAATAATTTAATTGGACAAGAATGGCACAGTTGTAGCTACGCAGTTATGTTCTACATCAGCTAGTATTGTAACAACTGCGGGAGATCATGTAAGTTTCAGAACACGTTGTGCTTAGCCACATTGTAAGTGATATTGTTTGTTTATAATGAATTCTAACTTATTTCGATTTCCAATTTAACATTACATCTTTTCATTAAATAAGTAATTTTAATTTATTTGTTTGCTGCATACACAAACCTATAACTTTACCTACAATTCAAAATAAATAAATTATCACTAATTTAAATATAAGGAACGAGTTTTACATGAGATTTAAATATATTTTACATTCTAAAATTAAAAGGAAAGTAATTTATTATGCAAACCATGTACTTTACAATTCGAATTGTCCGTTCTCTTTCCATTATCTGTGTACAATTAAGAGAATTGCAATCCTCTCTCACCTGTTTTGCATTCCATGACTCGCCAACAGACTGCATGCCATCTGGACCAGTCTCCTGACATTTGCTGCTGCCCCTACGCCTTCTAGACTCTGATGGGCAGCCATGCTGCCTCCAGCTATCTGTCCCTTCTTCCTTCATCTCCGCCTCAGCACCAACGCCTTGACCTCTCTGGCCCATCTCAGCACGAATACGTGCAGCCGCCCTTTTCTCGTGGATTTCCATGGAAATTGCCTCTAAACTGGCCAGCGCTTCGGCATAGATAGTCTTGCAAATAGTCACCTTTTCTTCATAAATAGACAAACGTATTTTTTCTTCCTAAAAATAGAAAACGCAAGTAATAATTGACAAAAAGAAACATACATAACTAACACGTAATTGAAATTGAAAAACATAATAAGGCTACATTCACAAACTAACAATAAAATTTGTAATTCGAAAGAAATACTAATTGTGATATATTAAATAATTCTAGTACAATTATTCATATTGGAATAACAGTCAATATTGGTTTTGATTAACTGGACGAATAGCAAAGAAACGAACTTTAATGCTATAAAAGTACAAAAGGCTTTTCTGTCAAATAAAATGACGACTTCTCTATATCAGATACAGATATTGCACTTGTAGGTATGTTCTCTCCAAGAAAACTTCTAAGACAATTTAAATTTAAACAAACCAAAATCCTTTCTTGTCATACATAATATAAAAAAGAGTGACATAAAAATCACTAAGATTAAAAATACTACTAAATTAATTTGCACACTATAAGTACATAAGTAATTGTACGAATAGACATCTAGCGTTCCGCATATTGTTGCAGAAAAATGGATCGGCAAAACGTTATACATATTATTATATTAATGAAAAATTTGAAAATGACTGTAGGTACGATCGAAATGGGAAAACAAAAATGGGCATAAATCATCAATAGTTGTTGCCTAAATACAATTTCAAAATAAATTAGAAGCTGGGATAGCAATTCATAAAATAGAGTTCTATAACTAAACTGGCAAAACCAAGCCGATAAATTACTTGAAAGTAATGCTGATATCCCCAATGAATAAATTAAATTCAAGAATATTTCAGTCACATTTCAAAATCATTAACCAACAAAGTAAAATACCAAACGGGCATAACAAAACAGTTAATCATTGAAATTAATAACCCTGATCGTTTTGTTCAATTTAACTAATTTGAAATCGATTTCATTGGAGATTTAATTGTATTTTGTGGAATCATTGTTAAAGACAATCAGTATTATCATTTAAAAATTTTGTTTACGAAAAAATAAATTTAAAATGATCATTTTATAAATAATTTAAAGTATAAACTTCATGAACTATCAAAAGAAACAACTCTAATTTGATACATTTTCGGTGCTTGTTGATGATGTCTGGCGCCACATACACTTTTGAACATCTTTAGCAAATGTGCTACACGATGGACCTAATTCAAACTTTTGGGTCCAGATTTTATGATTAAAACTTCCCGGGCTCCTGGTTCTATTACGTCTCATCCGTAAAAATATTAATAATTTTAAAACAATGAAGTACAATGTTGGACATAAAGTTTAGTGCACTGGAAATAAATCGCTAAAAAATTCTATTTCCAAAGAAATATTCTTAGAACTATTCAAATGATGTTGGAATTTCCAAAAAATCATTTCTGCTTGTTGATAATTTAGCTTTATAAATACACAGCTTAAGAATTATACAGTTTAGAATTCGAGACAATGCCACTTTCAGAGGCTACCAGAATGCAAATAATGACTAAGAACCCATACAATTCTCAGCAATCGCCAACTTGCACGTCAATAGCATCTCCATGATTCTGCAGTAAGTCGCATTGTTCGATTACAAGCTGAGACGTACTCCATTCGACACAATATCAAGAGAGGTGTGGACAACGGTCAAGATTGTCTGGTAGAGATCCTCAGGCCTCTTCAGTTCAAATTACGACGTTCAGAATGTCTGTACAAGACACCTTTGTCGCATTCTTCAACAATCAGGTCTTAATGCATATCGTTCCATCAAAAAGCCTAAACTCACAGTTGCTCAAAAGATCAGCCCCTTGCAGTGTGCTCAAGAAAGAATTGATCAGGATTGGGCCTCTGTAATTTTCTCTGATAAAACGACTGTTGAGGTAACATCTAGGCGATTACAGTTTGATAGCTACCGTCGAGGTACTCATTTAAGACAATGTAACTTTCGTCATACTTCAAAATTTCCTATTAAGGTTATTTTTTGTGGATGCTTGGGGTCCTTACATGTGTGTCCACGCAGGATTAATTCAGACGTTTATTACAACATGATTGAAACTTGTCTTATTTTTTATGCCACCCAAACATTTCCAAATGCCATACACATCTAATGGTATTGAGTTTTTTTTAATATCCAAGTGATGCCATGGTCTTCCAATTCACCTGTCTTAAATGCCATAGAAAATTTATTAGTAAAAGATAATGGAAGAAGACGTGACAACTCGAGATCAAGTAATAAATCGTGCCCAGTTTGTTTGTATAAATGATGAGAAATTTCAGGAAATGACCAGGATTCTTGTTGTCTCAATACTACAGAGAATTCACAGTGCATACAAGCTCGTGGAAGCAACACGAAGTACTAAACTATTGACAGTAAAATGCTGTAATGGATGACATTTATTAGTACACAGCATTTTCTGTTACTTGTAATATTTTTATAGTTTTTGAAACATTCCATTTGTTGCAGCAAGTAAATGTTTCAACTAATACTGATTTTTAAAAAATATATTTCCAGTGCGCTAAACTTTATGGAATACACCCATCACACCAATATGAATAGATTTATAAAAAAGTTTACTAAACGAGGAATACCTATTACAAAGTGTATTTTCTGCAGAATTTGATCTCAATTTCTAATTGCCACTCTCCGTTTTCCTCAATGAGTTTTAAAAGTTTTTCCCTCGGGAAGCATTTAGAAACGTAACAGAATTTCCGGGCGCAGATCTTACAAGAAGATATGTGGTTGCGATGATCAGTTCTAAGATATTAGCAGCAAGGTATTGTGTATTAATTTCCTAATACTTAATTAGGTATATCATTCTGTCTAATACGCATTAGCAACTGTGTAACCACCAGGAAATTATTTCATTATTTAAAGTTAGAAAATTAAATAAATAAACGTTAATAAAGCTAGGTATGTATTGTAATAGTACAAAGATTTTGTTTAAAAAATTGTTTTTTTTTAATGTTTGGCACACTCAATTAAAGATTACAGAAGCGTATCATAAACGGATAAAGGAAACAATCATTAAAAGCTCCATTCTCTAACTTGTAAATTAAAAAATAACTTTTCAATTGACTACCTGCAGCCAACCATAGAATTAATCGAGTTCATAAAAAAATATAAACCATTATGTACCTGTTTAAAACGGGATAGGAATTTGTCTTTAAATCATAGAATTAAATAAACTAAGTAGAAAAAATTGTTATTTATTTATAGAAAAAAAAACAACTAATAAACCTTCGAATACAATTAAGTGAACATTTTAATTTTCTTTACTTCTACAGGTTTTAAATTATATCCAGGTAGGTAGAAGAATTAATGATAGCAGGAAATTGAAACCTATAGCTAATTTAAAATGTAACCTCAATTTAATAAACCATGTGATTTAATTGTTGTCATTGTGACTTAGAGCTACTTAAATTTTGTAATTTATAGTGAATTTCAGAAAATTCAGTAGTAGGTACTTATTCCTATAGTTTAGTTTAAACTTTCTAAAAAACTACAATATCTATTTTATCATTAGCATGAATGACTTCAAAGACAACACCTGGCAAGATGACCATCTGCGCATATCGACTTATTAGTGATTGTTTCTCATCGAATCCACCATCTAGTACAAATACAGACTACATAAAAATTTTAATTTAAATAATTTTAGAGTTTACATTTAAAATGTAGAGAAATACAACGCAGTCACAATTCAGTAGAATCTATTTTTTAATATTTTATTTTATGGCAAGGAATCAAATCAAAAGAAAGCATAATTAAACAAGTTTAGTACGTCTTGTACATGACTGTCTTATTTCCCTATTTACTATAGAAAACTAAATCAATGTTAAAACAAAATAAAATTTGTCTAACACAGCAACGCTCTGTATATATGCACTAATACTTTTGTTTTATTAGATTAAAATTTTAACATCAATTAAATTATGAGACAATAATAATAAATAAATGGCAAAATTACTGACAAAAATAAAATCATAATGATAAAAAATTAACAAATAACAACAGATTCTCAAGAAAATATCAAAACTATGTAATTAGTGCCACTTGCTCTCCGAAACTGATGAGGTTTTCTAATAAAAATCACTACACAGTTGAACTAAAAATGGCAAATCAAAGAACAAGCCAGGTAAATGAGTAAACGGTACCTAATGTTATACTATGATCTTGGAAAACCTCTTTTCAAAAAAAACAAATCATAACTTCTGAATAAAGAAAGCCATATCAGTTATAAAAATTTAAAAGCCTTATAATATCTGAGCAACAGGGATTTGCATATTTAAATGCAGAACGGTATCATTGCGTACATAACTTGATTTATGTTTAGAGTTGATCTTTTAATAATCCAGGTCTATTGACTTAGGTATTGCTTTAAATATCCCCTCCATTTTGCAATTATCGTAACAAACAATTCTAAATATCCTTCTGGGAAAAAAATTAAAGGGTTCATTAATTCCTCTATTTATCTATATAGTTCTTTGCTAATAAAAGTTCAAACTAAAAAATGTCATGGAATTTATTTTTATATTCTCAGACATACAAAGGAATGGCACTGAGATTGGTGCACTAAGTAAGAGACAATCTATTGAGTAAATTTCTAAAAATGTAACGTATTAGATACTATAGTTTAGATACTAGTTGATATTATTAAAGTTAATGATTTTGATTTATATTTTATATTATAAAACATAATATTAAAATACCCTAAAATATATTAATAAACTGTATTATCCTATTCACAAAATGATTTTACGTTTTCGTCAACAATTACCATAGTATTTAGCTAACTGCAATTCTTAATTGTCACGCCAATCATGTAAGATGTAAAAGTGACGTTTTGAAAATATTGATGTTATGTTAACAAATTACAAAACAATATTAATTCTGAAATTTGAGGCTGAATAATTTCGACTAGACAAGTCAAAAGCGTAAAACTAACATTACTAGAATCTAGACTTACAACTGAGAAAAACAATATAGTATAGAATTAAAAAACATCTTTAAATTAAACCAAAGCTATTCGATTTCCTGAAAGGTTTTTGAATAACTTCATAAAAATTCAAATCTTCATAAACTCACTGCAACATTGTTCTTGTTATTGGCTTACATTTCATCAATTTTTGTATTTTTCATTTCTGACTGGATTATGCAATGGTATTTTCAATCGTGAAGCTTGACGGACCATCATATCATGTTTCAACTTGGATGTAGAACAAGATACGCGTGATTACATAGTTGCTCTGATCTTGAAAGGTTGTTGTTACTATGTTGAAGCAATAAATTCACTTCTTTTTGACAGATTGTTTTCAATTTTATGATGTTTGTACTGTGAAAAGCTTCTTTATATTTGTTTCTTTTTTCATTTTTATATGTTTGATTGCAGTAAAGATTTCAGAGACCCTTTTTAAAAGCCGTTTTCTCAAAAGAAAATCGATACTCAAAGAAACTTTTACAAACTAGGCAATATTTATTAAAATTTCAGATGGACTTCTCATAGTTAGTCATATACTTTGTCTACTATCATTAGAAAGATCTTTCCGGACACCCTACTATGTTAAGTAGGTAGCGCAGTGGCTGTACATACTAAAAATTGGAAAACTTGTTTCTATCCATAAACTAAGTCATATGTATACCAAATTTCATCCAAATCATTACACACACGGGTAGAAGTGTAGAAAAAACACTAGACAGCAAAAGGTTAAGATTAATAGATATATCTTTTATCTACCTTCAGCCTACGTATAAACCTGTTTTAAATTAATTGTCTTATAAATAAAGCAACTACTGTACTATACTTGTTGATTTTAAACCCCCATTTTCACAGAAATAATATGCATGTAATTAGATAAACACGTTTATTTTCTTCCACTAAGCTTGCGTTTAGAAGAGATAAGAGGTAAAATAAAAGATACTAAAAAATGATTTTTAAAGAATATAGTAGTAATTTCATATATACCAAGTGCTTCATTTCAGCATCCTGTAATAGTATAAAAACACTAGCATCAATGCTATACTCATAACTCCTAGGTAGGTAAACACAACACACAGCATCAAAATTTTAATCATTAGTTATCGTTGTATAGTGAACTAGATACACTTAAATTATGATCAAGCTACCTGAATCTGAACTAAAACAGTATTCAACCTGCCTAAAATAAACTAAAAACGTCAAAGTTTTACTTGAACCATTTGATACAAAATATTGTGTTCGGCATGTGAACAACCTTTCAGCATAGGAAATTATCACGACAACTAGTCGGATAAAGTCTATTCAAAGAAGAACATCTTCCTAAAAATAATATCAATTCAAAAACAATAATTTGTGAAAGTTTAGAATACCTGTGCATAATATGGATTGATAATGCGTCTACATATCTATCCTAAATGTACACTGCTAATTTAAACAAAGATAAAATCATTTCAATGCAAATTAAATAAAATATAAAACCATGGTAGAACAGAATATCAGCAGAAAAGTAGAAAATACTATGAACACAACACTGAATAGGAAGACAACAGAATGCTATTATCATATACATATATTATACAAATACATATGTACATCTATCTCTACTTTTTGTAAATAAAGAATAATATTTGTAATAATGATAAGTGGTATTCGTTTTCAAATAGGTACAAGCAGAATAAATAAATAACTGCTCAGAATTCTACACATTTGCACAAAATCAATGATAAAACTTCTTTCCTTTGTATTGGAAATAGGTACAATGCATACAATATTATTTTAATGAAACTATACAATGTAATATAATGGACACTATTGATGAGATCCTTATTAATTAAATGTATTAATTGTCAACTTTGTTTTTTATTAACCCCACATTTGCATCGTTGTCTTAAAAGTTCATTTGCTTCATATATTTGTATATAAACAACGAATTTAGATGTTAAAAAATTTGTTTAATGAAGAGCAACAAATACAGATTCAAATCATGTCACCAAAAGAAAGAAAGTGATACTGAAAAACAAACTTATTCGATTAACAAAAACAGCTGAATACCGACCATGAAAGCAAACCTGTCGGAAACTGACACTTGGCGATCATAATGTTCAAAATCCGATAAAAACTGTCAGAACATTCTTCAATATGGCATATGTGTACTTATACTCATTATCTATGCCTTATGTTTAAAAAGTAAAGAGAAACCAAGTGAAAGATTATACCTGTTTAACCTAGATATGTATGTATTATAAGGCAGTCTATGTTGTTAAAATCGAACTACAAAGCAATTTGTCTAATACTGTAGTAATAGTAATTATAGGGCGTTGAGCAAATTATTACGTTGTTTAAATAAAAACAGTCATTCTGATGAAACCAAAAGACAAATAATGATAAAATAATCATACAACTTTTATATCTGGATGCATAATATGTAGTTATATGTAAACAACAAAATGAAAGAGTTTTATTCACAATTCCAAATTAGGACATTTATTTTAAAAACTAATAGTTTACCCTAAAAAGTTGGTCAACATTAAATTTAAACAAATAAATAAATGAAAGATAAATCATACGGTGATTTTATGTATTTATGCATAACAAACTTGAAAATGCTAAAAGAAGTTCAGCCTGTTTCTGACAAACTTGAATGCTAGAAAAATATACGCCCGCTTCTACAAAGCATTTGGTAAGATTATCGCTTTTCTTATCACAATTTGAAATATAAAATATAATAGCTGAATCTATTTTGACAGGTCTAAAAACGATTCACTATCAGATAATGCATTCAGTTGAAGACACTAGGAAATACACTTTTACCAGTTTAATATCCAACTAAGCATACATATCAGTACACAAATGTCAGAATTTACGTAAAAATTATTTTCCACGTTCTGTTACAAATTAAATTTGCATTCAATATTATCGCTAATAGTGCATAGTATGCTGGCCTGTTCATCATGCAACCACATGGGGACATCATGTACAGCCGACATTCATGTCAAACATCACTAAAGACAACTTTAAACAATAAATAAATACAAAAGTAGTTTTTTAAACACTATTTAAAAAGAAAAACAACCTCAAGTTGTTAACTAATCAAAAACCCAAAACACTTCAACTGTACTCAGCCTCATCCCTTTCCAACAATATGATTGGGTAAAGAAATTGTTTACATTTCAAAAATAATTAAAATCAAGAAGCCCCTCCGCAACAATATCCAGCAAAATATGATAAGAAATTTTAAAATATTAAAAAGCGCCAAAAGCTCCATTTTGCAGTCATAATGTATGTCTAGGAAAAAAGGACCAGACTCACAGATTCTAAATATTGTAACATGTAATTTTTTAAAAATAGTACTGATGACGTCATTGACTTTATGATTTTTAAATGGACCCGTTGCTTCATACATAGGCTTTATTCTAAAACTGAATTAATTGGCCAACACATGGAAATATGAAATTATCAGTTGGTTTCTACCTTCAATATCTCAGGACTGGATATATTGATTAAAAAAATCTGTATTAATTTAGAATGAAGTAAAGGTAGGTCACGTGACTTGGCAGGTCAGTCAATTCTAATCTATTTACGTATGCCAAATTTGAGCCAGAATAGATTTGTCATAATATATAGTTTTCACAAATCAAAAAAACGAAGATAGTAAATGTTTCTGTGTTTATCAAAACAATTCTAGACAATAACTATTACTTACCTGCATCCTATGTTCGTATTTATTGAGGAGTTCGTAATAGGGTCTGCAGTAAAAAAAGATAAACGTTCATTATTCAATAAATACATAAAACTAGTATATACTACGGTGTGTTGAAATTAACAACAAGTTAAAAAACACTTATACTCCCATAATTATTATTAATTTCAACTAAGAATTGGTAAAACAATGTATATTCACACTATGTAATTGCATCAACAACAACAAAAATACACCTACTACCAGCAATAGTTTTTCCACAATTCTTCAAATTACAGCAAAGAAAGTCATTAGAATTCGCATTACAAGGAATCGCTTTTTCTTGATATGTATCATAATTATAAATATTTCATATATCTTTATAAAATAACAATCAAATTGAACTTAATTTTTGTTACATATACATATTATGTTGTATAAAATGAAGCCTAAAGCCATCCCACGTAAGATATAAACGCTATTTTAATTTTCATCTAAATCTAGATTACATACATCACTAAAAGAGGAAGTAACTCAACGTTTCAAACATTACATGCACAGTCATACTCGTATTTTAACTCATGGAAATTGATATTGGCAGCAAAAAGCTTATCAATACAACGATATTAATATGCACTCCGAATAATGTGAATTCAATGTGTTTGCACTAGATAATCAACCGCAAATTAGTATGAATAATGAAAGATACCTACACCAATTGATTTATTTAGTCAAAGACAATGTCCTTGTTTAGTTTGTACTACCGCATAGAACTAAATTATTGTAAAAATTTCTTCGTTTTATAAATAACAAAATCAAATACGATGGGTACTTTTCCCATAAAAGTACAATTTTGTAATAAAATTGAATTTCTACATAATTAAAATTCCAATCACTAAATATCACAAATTAGAGTTAGCTATTTTTAAAACATGGTCAGTGAACCTAGAGGGAGGACACAAATCAACTTTGATGGGTAGATCACGTGAGTTTTATTTTAATTAATTAAATTATAAAATTCATGCATTGCTTATAAAATAAATAATTAAACTCAGACAATTAAATGACTTATAGTTTTAAGAGAAAAATCCACTAATTAAAACCATCAAATGAAGCAATCAAAGCACATCTAGCGATTCTTTTTCAATCAATCCATACAATATTGAAACCCAAAACAATTGAACCAGTTATTAATTTAGTTTTTTTTAAAAGATCTCTTTCAATAATTTGGTGGGCTACACGTCTGAGTGATTATCTCTGGCACTCAATTTTGAATGCATGGATGGATGGTTATCTAGCAACATCCTTGCAACAAGGTGTGCCAGAAAAGTTCCAGGACTGGGGTCACGAAAAATGTATTGCCAAAAATCTATACAAACTCCTTTCAAAGTAAACTCCCTCGAGGCTAACACACTTTCTCATTCTGCTCTGCTATGCCTCCATGCACTCCTAGAAAGATTCATCTGGGATACGTTTAAATTCCTTCGTCACGGCCCTCTTGGTGG
>JAUYWI010084309.1:0-12866 GCA_034780595.1 Parotoplana pacifica
CAATTCTTCTTTCTTCTGATTATTGTTTCCAACATGCTTCGTTTTTCTTTGATTTGTTGGAGTACTTCTTGAATTGTCTTCATGTCTTTCCATGTTATCTGTTGCATTCTTCTCCAAATCCACATTTTTAGTGCGTCAATTTTCTTCTTATATGTATGTTTCTTGCAATGTCCAGGTTTCCGCACCATATAGTGCTATACTCCATACAATTGTCTTCACGATTTTACTCTTAGTTTCTAGTCGTAATGTTTTTGTTAGTAATTCTCTTCTTCTCATAAATGCCGTTTTGGCCATTGCAATCCTTGCGCGGATTTCGTTACTCCAACTTCCATTAAGACTGGCAGTGCCTAAACAACCCAAAAAGTAAACATGTTTTGTAATGTTATGTTTTGATTAGGACTGGCTTTCTAAATCAAAACAATTTATTATAATAAAAAACAAACAACAGAAACAAAAGAAAGTAAAAACAATGTTTTTAAATGGAATGTATAAATTGCTACCTAATGAATGACGAACGCAAAAAAGAACTGAAACAGGATTCTGTATATATTTTGTATATTTAATATGGTTAAAGATAACTTTATAAATAGGTAGATCAATACATACAAAGTGCGAAACTTCAGTAGGAATGTAGCTTCATGAGTAAAACAAAATAGAACGAAGGAACAATGACTTCAACTTGAATTAATGTCATCATATCTGTACCTAAATAAATACCTCCTTTTTCACTTTTTATGTATAGATCTACCTACATATATGTTATGTTAACTTTAACAAATCAGAATCTTGTTTCCGTTCATTTTTGCACTTTGGTCATTCATTAGGTACCAATTTATACATTCTTTCAAAATTTTTTTTACTTTCTCTTGTGGCAACAATGAATACTCGTACTAACTTTATTAATCGCTTATTGGTGTTTTTCTGAGCCTCTTTTAACCGATTTGCCATTTTCCAAGCCAAAGGACAAGCCATCATGTAATTGACTTCATGTGCATATGCTCGTGTATAGTAGATCTGCAAATTGTTGAACATTTAATTACAAGTTATACATATTGTAAAACAGTTTCTATCATTAAACAAACAAACAACATTCATCAAAAATTACACAATCAAACAAATAAACAGACTAACCTCTAGATCTGCTAGATATTCCAATACTTTTCTTTCTTCATTGGTCATTATCTGACACCAAATGGACTTGTCAGGATCCGAGACCCATTTATTGGCAATATCAAAGGCACAAGCATTATCAATTGCGATCAAATTGGCTACAAATACAAAATATTATATAATGTCTGATTTCCGGTAATAAAGTGTCTCAATTCCGGTAATTGATTTCTAATGCATAATATATTGTCTGAATTTGGGTAATTAAACGCAAGATTATGTTGGTCTACCTACACAATAATGCCCCCGGGGTATAAAGCGCTGTCAGATTTTTTTTAAAATTTATTTTGATATGAATAGCAAGAAATATGTAAATGGAATTTATAATTACAAGAGACTGTTTGGCTATAATTTTTAATATATGATTGTACATAATTACAGTCGATCGACAGCATTAAAATTGTGGAGTATTAAATTGGATGTTTCAGCTTGGGTGTAAAAAAAGATAGTTTCTTATTATATAGATATTCTTAATCAACTTGTCTTCATTAAGCAAAGGTATCAACTTTTTAGGAAGATATACTATTTTTATGAATTTGAAAAGTTTATAATTATTGCCAATTGCCTTTACGTGGCGTGGTGGATCCATATTATCGGGGTTGAGAATCCTTCCTAAGGGCCTAAGGGCAGCATGTCTGATGCGTGATTTGTGGAGCTGAGAATGGCGGGATTTCAGAGCCCTAGCTTTGGTACCTGGCTGGAGATGTGGAGAGGAACCCGGGCCAACGCCTGAGCGGGGCACTATTTGTGATGTTGCTATCAGAGCAGGGTATTCTGGTTTCCGGTGTGCGATTGGCTGTGCGAGGGTGTGCCATGTGTTGTTTCATTGCAGTGGCATCAGAAGACCTGACCTCAACAGTTACCACTGAAACTACTGGTGGAGGCGGCTCCACATACCGTTCGCATGAACTGACCGGCCGGACCTGAGGCAAAGGCATTACGTATCGAATGTCCTGTTTGTGTGCTGTTCTACTGTAGGTCTGAATAACATCAGGTATGCTCTAGACTTGCAAGGAGGACACACAGAGGCTACTCCAAATCTGGAAATTGTGTGTGAAATACTTGTGTCCCAACTTGGCGACAGGTTCAAGTTCCCAAACCAGGCCTGACACCAGTTAGGGATAGAGAGGTCCGTCTCCAATCTAAGAACGATTGGATTGCTGGTTGAATTGGTTGCATTCGAACCTGCTTCAATGAGCTTGCTCAATTGTTGCGGACACTAGTTAAGGATGACCTCCCCTTTTGTGAGGTATCTGTTTTCAGGGATCGTGTGGGTAGAGGATAGCTGGAGGCTTTGGCTGTAGAAATACGGACGGTTGGGGTGAATAGCTCACTTCTGTGAATCTTTATTCCCCACTGTCTTACTGCGGCATGCTACCCAAGATAGTGGATTTAACCCAGAGGCGCTCAGAGTCTCCAGACAACACCTTTTTTGTGGTAACTGGAACTGCCATTCGGAGATATGAGACCCATCATTCCTGAGGATTGTAAGGGTGAGGAATTAGAGGAGTGGGTGGAAGATCACGGGTTTGGGTGTCGTAATGATGGACACCCAGATGTTAGTTGTGTCACAGCTCCTGGATTAGTCGTATTGAGTGGTATGTACCTGACAGCCTCGGTTCGGACCATCTGTCGATCCTTTAGGATATGGATATCTCAGTAGGCCGTCTCCCAAAATCCAAATTGGAGTGCCTTCCGCAATGAAGTGGTGGCTGAATTCCTATCGTGTCACCCTGTTGTGTGTCACCTCGACAATGAGGCAAACTTCTTTGTGGGGGCACTTCATGAGGCTGCGAATGCGCACATTGGACTGGTACGTCTGAACCGACCTGAAAGGAAGTGGCTCACATCTGAGTTCAAGGAAGCCATCCGTACTCGGAATGCTATCTTCCGAGATGTTGCGAACCGGAGGCGTGAGTGGCCTGATGCTTGCATTTGTTATTTGTTGCTAAGCAGAAAGCTTGGTGGGATTATGCGGACTCCCTTGAGAGACCTAGACCCCTCCCGCTCTTGGAGAACTCTTCGTTCACCTTAGCGGCGAGAGGAGTAAGGTACTTTTCCATGAGAGGTTATAGAACAGATAGGGTTAAGGTTTAACTTTTTATCAATGAGTACGCAAAGCTTAACCGCCTCAAATTCTCGAAGCTGGAGAGCAAGAAGAGGCAGTGATGTCAAACGTCAACCCACTGTCTCGTGGCAGGCTCTAGAGAAGCTGAATGTGTCGACTACTATCTGGCATAGCAGGAAGTAGCCCCTACGTAAAACCAAAGCAAATAGCGTTGAGGGAGACAATGGAGTTAAACCACACTTCCTGAAGGAGTTAGGTGGAATAGCCAAAACTTTTGTTTTTGGCTGTTTCAACCAATCCTGAACGGAAAGGAAAGTCTTCGAGGACGGCCATTATTGTCTCAATCCTCAAGGAGGGCAAAAGTGGTGAAGAAGTCAATTCGTACCGGCCAATCAGCCTAACCTTGTGCCTCGGTAAGGTTATGGAGAGGATGGTGAGCAATCGCATGATGCACTCTGCGGAATCATGTAATCTGGCTGACTCTGTCGTAGGGATGAAGCTAATCGGTGTCTAATCTGTTCTGACAGCCAAGCATCACTGGTTGCATTGGACAGTAGTCTGGCTGACAAATGTTCAGACCTGAATGCTGACAGACATCTGCTCAGAAGTGCGTTATTTTATCCACTTCCAGTGTGTCCCTGGGCACTGCGGACCGTGAAGCAGCAACGGAATAATCTGGAAGGAATTCCCTATGCCCGTGTCCTTTGCAACAGCCTAGGTCTTTATTATCAGGACCACTCTGACGGTGTTGTCGCCCTGAACAGAACAGAACAACATGTACTCACCTGAAGTTAGCTTTGTAATTCCGTCTACACGTAGCCGTCTTTCAACATTTCGCTTAATCTGGTTGATTTCAGGGCCGTCCAAAAATTTGGTGTATTCTAATGCAACCGTTGGATTTTCCCAAACTGTTTTGGTATAGCGAGGGCAGAATGCGTCAAATTTGATCAGTTTATTCTCTATCTGCATTATGTTCTTTAAGGTTGCTTTGTCCATCGTTGACAACTAAAATCGAAGTCAGAATTGAACGTTTTTTAGATTTATTGTTTTATGGGTTTTAATGAGTTATTTGTATCGTTATTGAGGTCATATTGGGTCATTTTAGAGGATAGGAGATTTAAGTTTCATTCCAAAAAAATTTAAAACTTCAATTTGGATATAAAAATATAGTAATAGTCTGGGAGAAAAAAATGGATTGTGTAACTGATTCAAATGATGTACCCATTTCAGATAAACATAAAAAATGAAGCATTTCAAGCTAGCCATTTCTAACTGTATGAAACCACTGTATGAAACTACCTGATTACAAGATCCACCTCCTTATATCCTATATTGAGGGTCATCTGTGTATACTAGTTTTCTTATGGAACATATTTTGATCACTTACTTTCAGTAAGAATTCTAGTCCACTAGTTTGTGTTCTGTTGATCGAAGTTGTCATGAATTCCGTGTTGTCTATCGTGAAGTCCTGTAATGACTTTGTACGCTGATGCATTCTTTCTCCCTTGTCACGCATCACTTGTTTCCCAACATTGGAGAGCAAACCGCCAAATTGTGGGCCGGGTTGACGTTGAATCCAGCTCTTCAATCCATTCAGAAATTTGGGAATCGTTGAACTGAAATGAATTTGATGTCCAATGTGGGAACCCGTAAGACACAATGGATGGCAAATTTCAAGTATTTAACTTTTTAATGCTGAATGATAAAGTATAGAGCAACTCAGCTATAAAAATGTTTATCATTGATTCACAGGAGATTCAAAAGAATGAGTAGAAAACATCAACCATTTGTTTTGTTTCATGGGACACCTGTTACTATGAGACGTGTACTATGGGACATCTACTATGGGATACCTATTAATGGGACATCTTCTACATGAGACACTTTATTATAAGACAAGTATTCAGATACATATGATACTATGAACATCTACTACTATGAAACGCCTATGATGGGACACATGCTACTAATGGGATATCTGCCTACTTAAAAAATGGGATAGCAGGTTGTTATCTCCCTAAAAATGCATTTCTCACGACTAACTTGGTTGAAAGTTTGGCAGCTAAATCGTTAAATTCTTTGTTGGTTGATTCTGTGGGAAAGCGTTCACCATGTCGTGACAGATAGGACAAATGAATTAAATCGCAATGTTTCAATTGAAGCAATTCTTCATCGTGATACAATTTCAATGGATTGTTGGAATAACCCGTATATGCAGCGAAATTTGAGAGATCAACAGCTAAGATTTAAAGATGAGACATTTTGAAATTTTAATTTAAAATAATTTTTAAATATTTCTGAGTATAGTTCTAACTCTTAATAAAATAAAGTAAGAGGTAACCAAAATATCATTTACACAAATCTGAAATACTACTTAAGTAAAATAGTTTTGAAAATTCCTATGGTATCCCAATCTTCACATTTGTTTGAGATTACCTATCCAATATCAAAAAATTGAATTGTGTTCTGGGTTCGAGGTTTATTCACCCATGAAGTTACATGCAAATGGTGTTTGCTTTGTTTATAAAACTCACCATTTTTATGCAAAATTGTGGATGCCAGGACCTCTCTGCCTAACTCTAATAACTAATTAGTGAAATTTCCCCATAAATTGCCTACATAACTACTAATAATAAAAATGGAACTTACAATTGGCAACATGAAAGCTGAACTCAATGATCATTACACACAAAATTAACTGCATCTAAAATAGTTAATGTAAAACTGATCAAATGTTTTTTTTCCTTTTTATACCTACATTTCGTGATAATTTTTAGAAAGTAAAATCAGCTTTACCTTTTGCTCTTTGCAGAGTATTAATTACCCTGAATAAGGGATTTGTTAAAAAAGTTATTGGGTCTTATAGTATCCACATTACTGTCTCAGTAGAAGTTCTGAAAAGGTTCTGAAAAATGTTTGAATTGATATTTATTACCTACACAACTATTGATGATAATGAATGTAGTAAAATTGGCCTATTCTAATTAGGGGGGGAACGATTGATTTGGAAGTCGATAATGCAACTACACATTATATTTGTAGTTCGAACTAGTTCAATTATTCAACTGCTAAATTACTTTATTCATTACTTGTTACACTACCTCATTTAAATGACAGCATAGTTAAATGAATATTAACTAAAAAACGTATTCTAAGGATTCCATGAGTATTACAAACTTTAGAATTATATACCTACTTTTATTTATATAAATTATTTTATTAGAAATCTAAAAAATGTGTTGATGTTTTTAATTAATCAATATTTGTTTCAAAAATTAGCAGCAGTTTTTGAATAACCTAATAATTGTTAAGTAACCGTTGTGATATCAGCTGTTGGCATATCGACTGATATCGAGCTGAGCACAAATCAAATAATTAAACAATATTCAAATACGTACAGAAAATATCATAACATACCTCCCCCCATAAACGAAAACTTAGATGTACAAAATATTGTTACATAAGCACATTCATCAGCACATTTATAGTCAAAATTTAAACAAATTGTTTGCATCTGTCTATATATACAGAACCAAAAGTTTCCACTATTATATTCACAGGTCCTAGGACTTTTAAAACATGCACAGGACCTAACCATGGTGATTTGAGAGATTTTCTGTGTTCATTTTTTACCCAAATGTTTTCTCCTACGTGAAATTTATTAGCTGCCAAGCTCTTTAAATTAAAGTGTCTGAGAAAAGAGTAAAGGTTGAAGGCCAATCGGTGACAATAGGAACATCAAAACCATTGATTATCGGAAAGTTGGCTTCTCGAATTTTATCTTCCATGATTCCAGATTAAAAGCAGCGGATCTCAATTCTACTTGAGTTAGCCTGCTAACTGTATCTGGCAAAATATTATTTTTTCCAGATATGAATTGAAACTTACTGATAAGAAGCATGCCGGCTGTTACGAGGGTTTCCATTAACCAAGCCTAATAAAGGTCTTAACAATGCATTGCTGATTTGAAAAGATAAGGACGAAACTTTTAAAAGCCCAAAATAAACATAAATACTCTCGATCAGTTGTTGAGTAATTGTGCTCGGCTTTGCTCAGCATACGACTATCAAAAATAATAGGACGTCCTTCCTGAAGTAAAATTGAATGCATCAACTGAAAAGTCAGGATAATAACGAAAGCATGTTAATTTAACTTTCTCTTTAAAATCAACCAGAACCTTTTCTGCTTCTTCAGTTCATTTAACTTGTTTAGGTTTACTATATAACAGACAACAAATATGGTTTCATTAATGCAGAAAAATTGTCCACAAACGTTCTAAGATAATTACAGAACTTCTATTTTGAGTAGTGGGAGATTTAGAAGCATTCGTTTTCCTACCTTGGCTGGGTCTGATTGAATTCCATCTTTAGTAATTAAATGCCCTAAATAAACAATTTCATTTTTAAAACAAAGAGCATTTATCCAAATTCAATTTTAACCCAGCTTTTCTTATACGAGAGAAAACCTCTTCAAGAGTCTTCAAATGCTCATCAAAAGAACTAGAAGCTTCGATAACATCATCTATATAAGGAGGGAGACATTGAGCACCAGCTAAAACTCTTTGTATCAGCCTTTGAAATTTACCCGAAGCATTACAGAATCCATATAGCATTCTATATTGAATTCTAGAAACATCATTGGCGGTTGAGGAAATTTTTTGCTTACTTTCAAAATCTAAGTCCACTTGCCAATAGCCACAAGATAAATTCAGACTACTGACATATATCCTCATTGATAGGGATAGTAAAAGAATCCTTATCCATAACGGAGTTGAGCTTTTTATAATTGATAACAAAACGATAACTACAGGACTTTTTCCTAGCTAAAAAGTAAAGAATGTTCCAAGGAGATTTGGAATACTTAACAATTCCGTTTTCAGAATTTCTTGAATGATTTTAAAACCAGAGGGTAAGGTGTATTGGCGCTGTTTTCATAGTCTCAATTTTATGATAAGCTAAATTGTTTCGACCTAAATCATTTGGTCCTTTAAAAAAGACATCGGAGTTAGAATTTAGTAGTTTAGGAGAAGTAATTTTCTGATCACTAGACATATCTTCGTTTAGAATATTTTCAAAATCAAATATTGTTTTGCTTTTTGAACAAATAGAATTCGAAAAACATAAAGTTGTGGTCAGTTAAACTAATTTTAGCACCATATTTTGTTAAAATATCGTTACCGCAAATGAAATCATATTGAATCGGGAGATCACTAACATAAAAATCAGAAGTTATATCACAATTTTCTAGGACAGCGGAAATATTACAGTAATAATTAACTTTCTTATTAGTCCCACAAAATGAAATACATGTAATACCGGCACAATTGTGCATAGAAAACTAAATGAGATGTTCTAGATGAAATTAAAGATAAATCAACTAGAATTTTAACTTTTCATTTAAAACAGGTATACACATATTCACAATAAGTGAGTTACCCACATGAGCCGACCTTGTGCCAATATGTGTGGCTTTTACACACTTTTTGGTTGGTGTTTACAAAAACGATCCATATGTCCGAGAAACCCGCAGATGCCACACTTTATTTTCGGCTTACGACAGAAACGAGTTCCATGTCCTTTTGTATCACAATTAAAGCAATGTGCAATCTTTCCAGTGGTTATTCTTTTGAGCCATAATCGGGGTTGTTAACATTGAAATCTTGGGAGGCATTTTGCTATTCGGCCAAATCTTCGATGGAGCTACCATTCGTAACAATTATTCACTGATAAATTACCATTTTGTAGTCATTGTCTTGAATACATGATACACATTTTTGTACTTGAAATTCTCTACCATCCATCTGAATATTTTGATAGATTCACGATTTCTCTGCTCACATGAAACACGATTTGAAGATCGTTAAACGCCTTTTTAAGATTAGTAGGTCGCGTTAACTGAAACTGTTTCTCTTTAATGGAGTCGATAAGTGTATTGAACGGTTTCCTATCATCTTTAAAAATCACAATGAGATGCGATAGAAGATCTTCATCGATATTTTCAATTAAGACTTCCTTTTTGTTAAGTTAGCTTTTCTTATATTTTTCTTAGCTTCTGCTTCTATCCATAAACACCACATACCGAATTCGCTGTTAACAGATAATTTCATTGCTCGCGACGCCAATGTTAAGAACAGAAAATTAGTCAGTTAAGACTAAATTTATATTGTGATATCAGACGTTGGCACATTGACTGATATCGCGCTGAGCACAAATCAAATAATTAAACATATTCAACTACGTACAGAAAATATCAAAACAATAATAATATGTAATTGTTAAATATCTTTTTCCATTTAATTTTAATGTCTGTTTTTTTTTTTTAATTAAAAGTAGTATATTATACGTTCATTCAGTTTTATTTTTAGCACAATAAATATGAATAATTGTCGATATTTTTTGTTTTTATTGCATCAACTTGTTTACTAAGTACTTACAATATTACATCACTTTATTAAGCTATCACAATAGAAACAGAAATTTAGCAACATAATATGATTTTATGAAGTTTAATGTTATTTCTGAAATATGTATGCCATTTAAAATTTCCGTTATTGATACAAAATTTGTATTTGGCAAAATGAATAAATAGCAAGTTTGTTATTTGTATAATTAAGGATTGATTTCAATCAATGAACTTCAATATTCCCACTTACTCTTTTTTGTTACCAATTTTCTATTTTTATCTTTTTATGTAGGTAAAAATGGACTTGCAGAGTAATTAAACTTCAATATTTTTAAATAAAATTTATGTAAAATTAATATTTTACTTCTAACAGTAATATACTAGAAACTTTGAATTGTTTTAATATTAAAAGTAATTGGTACAATCAATTTCTCGAATTCTGATTGGTTTATCTTATTATTTATGTTGGTTTCGATAGCTACAATCTGGTAAGAATTATTTATTAAAACAAATATTATTTAATACTTACCTATTTTCCTATTTATTACTAAAAGAAGTTGTAAAATAATGTTAAAACATGCAATTGTTCGACCAATTCAAAATCTGGAATTGTCGAAGGAGAATAATGGTAAGATTTATTTGATAAAATAAATAAATGAGGTACCTATCTTTCAATATTTTTGCCGTTACTTTATGTCAAAAGATATCGAATAATTATCTACCTTGGCGATCGTGAAAAATGTTTTCCTCTAAAAGTAGTTCTTTGAAAAAGCTGTCTTCCATTTCGAGGGCCACTATTAATTAACTACTTTAAGAGGAAAACATTTTCCCCAATCGCCATATTAATTATGCTTCAAAAATAAAATCGCTATCCTTTCCACATTAATCTTCAGCCTATATTCTTCTTTGTTAGTAATTGTGAGAACGATTTCAGCTCCTTCATTTCAGTTTTTCCCGTTGATTCATCAGTGGTCCTAAGGAAAAATATATGTATAACACTTACCCAAGTAAATTTAGTCAATTTAACAGCACTGAGATTTAGGATCAGGTACCTACATAATATCAGCCAACGCATATATGGGCGCCCCTTTATGCACGAGTATCTAATCTTAATATTTAGTGCCTATAATGCTTAGTAAATCTGGTAGATTTTTAACTAAATGCTCATTTTTTCTGTGTTTCCATGCAAACCAAAACTATGATATTTTCAAAAATGTTATAATACAAGATAATTGATGTTGACAAAGAATTATTTTTTCTCCTTCTGATTTTCTTGGTCAGATTTTGGGAAAATTAAAGTTTTTTCAAGAATATTGCTGATCTTAACTTTTAAAGAATTGAAAATTCTTTAAGTCAGTCTTTTATCTTCAAAAAATAAAGTTTGTAACATTCAAAAAATTATCTTAAAAATTAACCAAAAACATTACTTTGAAATAAGGTTAGTTATTTCTATAATATTACTAAAAATAAGGTTTGTAAAATCTTCAAGAGCTACGAGAGATTAACAAGAAATCAAATTGTAAGATCCAAGACTTTTAGAACTATAGGTATTGTAATAAATTTTGTCTGTAGTGAAGATATTTTATTGAAATATCAAATATTGTCTACTTATATTTAAAAGTTTATGTTTTTAAAACTATTTATTATAAAAACAAAATTAATTATTTCAGCCTATGAGATTTTAACTCTGTGCTTTAGTAGATTTATACTAAACATATACAACGTAACCGTTTTTTATTCTCTTTAATTCAACCTGTTTGTATGACCTCTAATGATAGAAACCACTTTTTCACCGACAAAATCATCCAGTTAGAAGCAATCAGAACTATCGGTGTGTTAAAAGATAGACAGAAGGCTTCTTCAAACTCCAATTACACAGTGTGAATGATCAATATTTTGGCAATGCCTCCATTCATATTGAGTTGTTTATCAAAGGTGTGTGAAATCAGCACTCTCAAGTGTTCAATTGAGCATGACAAGTGGATCAAGTTCAATCAATCAGATGATTAGTTTGCTCATTCTGACGCCTGATCTTGTTTATTTGGTCTTAAAACACTTATTATGAACTTGTGTACTGACATTAATTAACAATAAATCGACTTGCATTTGCGTAATAACAATAGAATTGCAACTCAAATATTGTATGACAATAAAATATTTTGTTTAAAAAATACATTGTCAAGAAATTTATGTTGTGTTATATCAGCAAAGATCTACATAGGTGAGACAATTTTGGGAACTATAATTTTAATTTTTGATGAAAAATGAGTTTAAAAAAGGATTTTAGCATCAATAGATTTAGATGCGTAATTTAATTTCCAAATAAGGCCAACTTCTCATTCAGTATTGTTACTTGAGAACACAATTAATTTTCAACAGAAATTCCTACTGGAATCCCACAATAGGTCCAAAAATGAGATGCGTGTGTTATTGAATTTAGAGCAATGTTAAGGATATTTTGGCCTGTTGATCCTTTCAGTTGTTAAGATATTTTTGGATCAATATAGATACATCAAGGATTTCTTTGGAAAGTCTGTTGTTATCATTTGATTTTCTACTACAATTCCTTGTTTTCTTTCCAGCTTCCTTGTAGTCTTTTCGCAGTTCCAGTTGAGTTTGTTATGGAATAACTCAAAGCTGTTGAAATGGCAATATTATTTTGATTTATTTCTGCACTTCGTTATGCAAGTTGAGCTTCGGTTTTGTTACCTGATTACCAAAACGTGCAACGATACACTGAAGAAATATTCTATTGATGCTTAACTTTTTTTAATAAGGTTCCACCTCTGTCATTTGGTTGTTTTAACTATTGCATGGTCATATAGTTAAAAAGACATTTTAAAAACAGCTTTGCTTTCGGTAGAATCTATTTATTAGTTGATACATTTTCATATATTGCTACATTGTTGGTTGGTTGGTAAAGTGCCAGACCTGTTGCAGGCATCGGCGATTTCCAAAGATTCCTATCAGTAGCAGCATGAATGAAATCATTAGTCCTGGTATTATTTTCTATGGCCCAGTTGTTGAGTTGTTGAAGCTTTGTAAATAAATTGTTCCTTGTCTACCACGGCGATCTCTATTTCCCGCAACATTCCCAAGTAAAGCAAACTTTTCTAAGTCACCATGTCTAATAGTATGACCAATATATTGCATATGTTCATAATTTGCTTTGCTGGGGTGGATGGCTGTTGGCTCTTCCGTCCTTTGATAGGTCTTGATATTAGTCCTA
>JAUYWI010084320.1:0-12866 GCA_034780595.1 Parotoplana pacifica
CTTATTGATTGATTAATATAAAATAATTGTTTTTAAATTAAAAAATTCTAATTCATTTTGCTCACTAGTGTATGTGGCTTGATTATTTGTGTAAATTCAATTAGTTATCAAATATTGCTAAAGGTAAAACATATCATTATTATACTGCTGTTCAATTTGCTAAAGAACTAACTTAAAAACACCACTGGATTGTGTAGCACTGTCAATCCAAATCATCAAGGTTTGCTTTCAGAATCGAAAAAGACAAATCTTCAGCTAAGAAAGTAGATGATGCTATTTTTGATAGAAATGACAAGTTACTTTCCTATGCATGGCATGCTACATTATCTACAGTCCATTCAAATCAACTTGTACATAAGCAGATTCATTCTGAAACTACCCAAGAAAGGTTTCGCAACATAACAAAACCTATAGTTTTAGATGATTATAACAAATATATATGGATGGAGTTGACAAAACCGTATCTCTTTCCATATCGATTCAGAAAGTGGTATCCTCGTATTGCAAACTGTCTACTCAATATTGTATGGTAATACACATGTAATTTATACATGTAAATTATACTCCTTGAAAAGCTTCATTTTAGACATATGTATTTCACTTTTGAATAAATACATCAACAAATCCTCATTGGTGTACACATGCATAAGTTAATATTCCAATGCATCTAAGAGACACTGGCTGGACATTCAAGAGGAGATCATATAGTATGCTCTGATAGATATGTAGAAATTGGAAGGTAACGAACTAATATGAAATGCGGTCAATGTACAATTCCATTGTGTGCACACCCTTGTAATGAGCGTTACCACACTCTAAATGACTTTAAATTGTGTCATGTATATCTCTAATTGTAAATATTATTAATAGCCAAAAATGGCAAAAGTATGTTAGCTCACACCATAAAATATGCATAAAAGTGAGTTAGCTAAAATCATAAAATAACTGAAATACACTCAAAATTGTGTTAGCTCTTTAATTAATAAAAATTTCCATGAGCTAACTACTTTTTTCTTGTTTAAACTGACATTCGCCCTTGGTACAATTGCATAGAATAAAACTTTAATTTTATCTCTGTATTTTGTTGAATGTTTGTGGTATTACGAGTATATTAATGTGTAGAATGGTTGTTTTAGATATTAGTGCTATTTTGGTGATTTTAAACAAAATTATCGATTTTTGTATTTGGATTATTAATTGTTCCATACTATGATTCATGTAATTTTTTATTATGTATTTTACATTTATAATTTTAAATGATTTTTACACTGCAACATAAATGTAAAATGGTAGTATAGCTACCACAAATGTGAAGCATCCAATTTTCTAAGACAATATTTTTAATGTCTTCCTAATTCTACATAATTTTTATTTGTTCTAGATTTGAGTGTCATTTTGGTGATTTTTACCAAAATTATCGATTTTTGGATTTGGATTATTAAAAGATATATGTTCAATACTATGATCCATGTAACTTTTAAATATTGTATTCATTTAATGGTATTTTTAGACAACAGCAATCAAATTTATTGAAAAAAATAATTTTATCGAAAAAGCAGAGTAATTCACATCTTGTAAGTATATCAATACTCTGTAACACTCGTCCTCTTCTTAAATTCCTTTGAAATAGGTAAGGTGTCTTCAGCTATTTTATTTTAAAAAGACTATCAACACAATACAATATTAAGTTTAACATTAAAATGTATTAGATGGGTAATTGGTGTTATACCTTAGTGATTGGTCTGGATTAGTCATAAAGTTAAACAGGAATAAGGAAGGAAATTCCTTCTATATTGATTAGTCCAATGAGACATTGCAATGATGAAACAAAAAAGATTAACGACATCGCTAACTCAATTTGCAATGTCGTTTAAAATGTGACCTGGCACAACAATGACACTTGACAGAACTCAAAGTTCAATTTCCAGCAATTGACATTAACACAATACTACATCTATCATTACTAGCATATCTTCGCCGTATCAGATGTCAAACACTGTCATGCACTAAAGTCCTTATGAGCTATCCAAATAAATAATTTATCATGATCACGAGAACTACACTCTTATAAGATGAATATATTTTTGAGATAACATTCATTTTCAAAAACATCCTATGCTTATTACTAGCAACAGTAAAAGAGACTAGCATCACTTACAATCAACTAATACAAGTGGCAATCTATTTGTTAAGTTGCAACAAATCATACAAAATAGGAACTCAACTCAACGCAGGAAATATCTTTTAAAATTAAATCCTAAGAGTTTGATTAGAATTCAAATCAAACGCTTGGGAATATAATTTATAAATGGGGTTTGAAAAATTTAAAGCAAACAAAAACAATTCCAGTATCCCCACTCACTTAGATAAGATCAGTTGACATCAAAAGAAGAAAAACAATCCGAATTTAATAAATTTCTATCAGAATAAAAAATACTAATTCATAAACAAATAGCAGTAGGAGCTGTGGTTGTTATAGTAGTAACTATGCGCTCAGAAGAGTACCAACTTAACCTAAATTCCTCCTCGGATCGCACGTTTTAGTCACATCATACTCATATACAGTTGAGAAAGAAAGAATAAATATGACAGAAAACAGTGGAGTACAAGCGTACGTACCTAAGAAAAGGTTTCATTTTGGCATCTTTTTCACACTAGAACATCAATGCAAAAACTGCAATTCATACTAATAATATCACACCATAATTAAAACAGCATGTAAAATTTATTTAAATTATTGATACAGAAAAATTGGTTCAGAAAAAATAGACTTCTAATAAGGAATTAATTATAGTCAACAAAAGAAAACTTTTTTTTCAAAAAAATCCAAAATATCAACAAATAAGAGATACGGCGTTTTTGCATATTCTGTCAGCAGAGATAGACAGATTAGGTAGGTTTGCAGGAAAATTAAGTGCAAAATAAGTGACATATTATTAACGTAAAATGCCCTACATAATAACTGCCATACAAAATAATCTCTTCCAATAAGCATACGTACCCACAAGAAAAAATTATGTACTAAACAACTTAATTAGTTAAAACAGAGCCGCTAGTCATCAGAGAAGAATCAGTATATCGAATTGGAAACAGAGAAATTTCAATAACACCCTAACCCATAGAGTAGTAAAAGAAGAAGCAGTAGCTTGTTGTTTACAAACGACAGTGATGATGCTAAAGATATGGGTAATTTCTATTACTAAGCACACGTCCACAGCACACACGACCAGTTGATGAGGGCATAGAATTTACAGCTGCTAACATGATACTGACTTTTGTAGTTGATGAGCAATGATATGCAACGGCAGCAAATACAAAAATGTGACAGAGATACCTAAGTATATTAAGCATACCATATTCATGTAGAAACACTCAAATAGTCACGAATTTTTATAAATCATAGATATGTATATCACACCTACAGATTCAATTAAGTCGAAGAGTAATAGTGCATATACTTCAACCTACCCAGTCCCAATAGACAAACAAAGCAATCCTCCGTTCTACCATTGAATGCAACCTGTTACAAAGCTCTTATAAAAACATAATTACAACACACACATTACTGATTAAAAGCAGAATATTTAAACACCCTTTCCATGTACCAACAACAGCACAGAATTTGCTGCACCATGAACACTGGATATGCAAAATTTATCGATTAAAGTTATATTAAAAAATCCTTCGTCACTTAGGTGCACTGACACTGTTAAAGCCTAATGCATACAGTCATGTCACATGGTTGCTTTGGAAAACACATGCTAAGAACAATCTGAAAAAATATCAATGTAAATTTTCTTAGAACAAGAGTTATAATATCTCCTATAAAACTGAAAGCAATAAATAGATTCAATAAGACCCCACCATAGCAACATCCACTAATATAATATAACAACAAATGAAGGATACAAATAAAAAATAAGTAGATACCTATGGATTGTATGCAGGACCCAATGACTTATACATCACTTTAAGTGGAATCTGTTCATTGACCTCCAGTCGCGCCTTTTTAAGTGCGTACATACTCAATAACATCAGCTGAGTCCATCATTACGTCCCAACAAAACACAACTTAACAAATCAGATCGCTAATTACATCAACTAGCACAATTGGCACACTCAGGTAAGTTCTCAGAGCAATAAAACCAAAGCAAACCCCGAACTCTAAACTGCATATTCAATGACTTCATTTATAAACAACGCAAACAGCACCTGGTTGTCATGGAAGCCAGACCCAAACAACATTCATCAAACTGCTGCATCTAATATAGTCTTCAATAATTTCTTTGTCATTTTTTAATTAGTCGTCCAAAAGCTAGAAACGTATGTATCAAATAAATGTGTTCTTCAGAAAAATAATTACATAAATCAAATGATAGGCCGTATTGCAGAAAAAACAATTTAAGTTAATGAACCAAGTGCATCAATAATCTTAACAGCTTTTGACAATTTAGATTAAAGACAGTAAAAAACAACTAATCACAAATATAACCTTAATATACACAAGACGATGGTGCCAATCACTGGGAATGCACTGAATATCAACCAAACTTACGTATTGCTGAGCATTTGTCTCTATCTTTGACCTCCGTAGTTAGCACCATTGTCATTGAGCTATAGGGAACGTGAAATGCCTGAAATAAAAAATTAATTGCAAACATTTAATGCATTATCCACGTACATCATAGCAAGCACAAAGGAAAATAATTGCACATCTCAGATATCCACCATACAAAACGTGTCAGAATATGGACGCAAAATACCTTTTAAAAATGAACACTGTTTAGAAAAGATACAAAGCCAAAGGTTAAATTTAGAAACAATACCGCAACATACAAAAATCCCCTTTCCTACGTCAAAACAATGCAAGGCATGTTGTAGTAATTTAGTTTACCCTGTCAACTGCATAGGTACACTAATTTCTTTGTCTTATTAAGGAGATGTTAAATTTATGATAATACATTGTAGGCTAATAGGCCGAAGCCAAATATTTCCATATAATTAAATTTCAATATCATATAAGAGATAAAGGTGCACTTGAAAATCAATATGAATGTGAATGAACAATCTTTACATCAGCTAAATATAGTAAAGGCGGTATAGTAGTGACCATACCTTTCATACTCTGGTAGTGACAATATATTGCCGGCTGCATTAATGTCTACTACTACGTTAAGTAAGGAGACACTTACATTTATCATGATTCACAGAGGTATACAAAATATCTAGCTACTAAATAGACGGAATGAATAGTAGTACAAAATAAATCAACCACACAAGAAATGATGATGGCGTGATCAACATAACATGTAGGTATACTATCAAGGATATTTCAAAATATCCTTTGCACTAAACATGTACTAACTTTCAGAATCAAAATACCTCCTTGTGTTTAATTGAAAACTATTTCATGGTACGTGGTCCGATGCCATGCCATAACATTAGTTTTATATTAATAATAAAATAAGATTAATTATGTCAGATAAATACCAATGACGAAATACACAGTTGCGTGCTTACAGTAAGACTTGTCATCAACATCAGAGACATGAACAGGTAGAAGAAAAATTTCCACCCCTCCGACGTATTTGGAACGAAGAAAAGGAAGAAGAATGAGAGAATAACAAAAGGACATGAAGCGAGCAACCTAAAAATATAAAAAGATATACTATGCTTAATAAATTAGCCTACACTAGACTAACAAAATGTGTATTAACTAAGGACACACCCACGCAATCTCACCATAAATTTGTTATAAAAGATTGAAGGTTTTCAAATTTGGCATCATTTATCTATTTAAATTTTTACAAAAAAGATCATCTGCTTATCCTTTCTATATACAGATTTGTGGGTTAGACCTGGCTAATACTATGTATGTTCCGAATATCTTGGGGAAATTAAAAAGTTTATTGGTAACTATGAGTGACCCTATGGAAACAAGTAATTAACAATCCTGTAGCACCTTAAAAAGTAAACTCAAATCTAAAACTGTAGATGAGAATTAGTTTATATATAGGCAGACAATACTATCTGCTACTCACCAAGGTCTAAATTTGCCCAATCGCGTCTCAGTTTTGTTGACAAGGTAACCAGTGATGGGGTCAGTGACTGCATCCCACACCCGACAACACAACTGAATAATTGCAATGTAATTCGGAGAAATGGCAGCAACACCAACAAGAAAAGGGTTGAGATAGAAGGAGAGAACATTGCTTGTCATTTGCATGGGAATGCCACCAACACCATAGCAAAACTTCTGACAATTGGGCACAGGGGCATCCAAATTGACACTTAAGCGACGACATGCTGACAGAGGACGGTTCACTGTCACACCAGAATTTGTCAATAGATTTTGTTCAACATTACTGCGAGGAAGTATGTCCACCTCTATTTGTGAATGATTCAACAGGGGCAATTTGGATTGCTACAAAGGAAAGCAAAGTGCAATTAATAATCAAATATATATATATAGGCTGAATTGTGTAATAGGGTTAATATATCTTTTCATTAAAAAATATAAACAACTTTCAATATGACATTATTGGGTCTGATTAACTTATCTTGTAAACACCAATTACCATCAATAGTTGTTCAAACCAATTAGTTAACTTATTTTCAAAGTTTTGTATTCAATATTGTTCAATGAATTAAAACTAAGAGATGATTTAAATATGTATAATGTGTACATAACCTTTCTAAACACTTTTAAAAAAATAACATCAAATTGTCACATTTCTATTAGAAAATAATTGCAAGTTTATTAGAACTTGAAGAGACAAATCAATTATGATATAATATATTCTTTTATATAATCATTAAAAAGAATAAGTGCAAACCACACAATTTTGTAAATCATTAACTTTCAAAGGTTGACAATACTGTTATTATAAAAATGTAGATATGAATTACTATCATGATTAATCTTGCAATTACATTATTAAGATAAAAGTATATGCATTATCCTGAAAAAATATCACACATTTTTGGAACACTTAGACCAGCACTTCTAACATTGAATACTTTTACAAAGAGAAGCATCAGTCAACTATGGATCATACTCAGCATTCTACACAACCTAGTAAGGAGCCAAATCACAGTATTTGTAACCCAGGGTATATAGCATACAATAGCATGTTTTGCAGCACATTCATATGAAATACTTTTTAATTTTCACAATTCTAATTACATATTTTACATTTACAGATCATAAAACAGAATAACAAACATAAGAATAAACACTTTTGAATGGTTTTCAGAATTTTTCCAAAGGAAGATTTTTTAAAACTTTTAATATGTCATGCAGTAGTTAAAAAATTTCAAAAATATTGAAAACCCTGTGAAGCAATTACTTTGAGGTTGAATCCTATTTTACCACAGAATGACTGGACTAAAAATGTATGTAACCACAACAGTTTAGGAATGATTTCAATTTTTAGGAATAGAAACAGGTATTACAATACAATGGCATTGCAAAATGTGTATGACAGAGTTAAATATAGGTGGATTACTTTTAAATTAATACAAGAAAATATGATTTTCACAATAAAAACAGATTTAAACAAAGTTATTAAAACATATATTAACACAAAACCATAACATTAATCCAACATTACTATTTTTAAAAAGAAAACTATCAACTAGTATATATTGTCAGTAAACCATGCAGAACTATATGTACCTTTTTAAAAAAAGCCATAGTTGAAATATAGTTTAGCAATCTAGTGCAATAAATATAAAAGAAAATATTTCATGCAATAAAGCAGTTATTGAATGATTACACAGAATTACATTATATTTAGATATTCTAGACATCAGGAAACTAGCAAAAATGACTACAACTACTAACACAATTTTAGCTGCCATATATTTTTTAAAAACTTTGTCTTAATTAAAAACAAATTGCCAGATAAAACTAAGTTGTACAAAAATAATAATAAAAGTAGAAGTAAAAATAATACTGTGGTTGCAATGCAGAAAATATAGTAGGTGCATTCCAAATTATAACACACTATACTTACTAACTGATTATCAATTGTAGGAATCTGTAAATTATATAAACATTAACATCAGAGATTTCAATTGTACCAAATATGTGAAAAATATATTTAATACACAAGCTCAAAAAGACTAAATTATATTTCTATAAAACAACATCCATTTAAAAAAATACTAAACTGTAATGCACCATGCACCATAAGTGGTGGGATAAGTTTTAAAATTTCCCATTACTAATCTAAATGATTTATATATTTTTTAGACTTTCTTATCTTAATTTTTGATCAACAATTAAAAAATCTATAAATTCTAATAACTGGCATAAAAGTAAAGTAAACATCTAAAATCTGTTTCACCTATCATAAAATTGTTGTATACTTACAATTCAGCACTAGAATCTGTTTCATACATGATACTGAAATTCTTTAGAAAATTACTGATAACCTATACTTCATTAAATAAAGATGAATCTTCAACTTTGCTTATTAACTTGTTTTATATTATCTTTATAAATATAGTAAAGTCTGACTATATATATGATGGTGCATCTCATTTTTGTTACTAAAGTTGATTGACACTATTGCCAATGTCACATATTATTATCAAATGATAAAACCATGAAAATAGTCATATTTAGCACATTATTCAGAGGTTGATTCAGAATATAAATAAGGGTATCCAAGTCTATATTTTGGCATAGTTATAGGGGAAAACAGATGCCATTATAAAAAGTACAGATTTTGAATTAAATTAACAGGTTTATGTACACTAATGGAATTTGAATAAGTGATAGTTGATGTACAGGTACCTCCAACTACCCAAATAAGTAAAAATTATAAAAAATGACACATAATGGTCATAATAATTTACAAAGATTGTAGAAATGGTGGCCATTTATACAATTGATCATAGGTTCAAAATTGAAGAAATCTCATATTATCTATTGTTTAAACTAATGCCTATTTACAGGTGCAAATAGGTAAAAAAAATAAAAAGATTCCTGTCTTATGGGCTACTGTTGGGGTATTTAGGAGCTACAGACCATCTAATGGCTCTCTATAGGGACCAATAGTTCACATTCCTTAACTGATATCACCCACTATGAACTCAAATTTTAGGTGTGTTTTGGAATTGTAAAGTATAGTAGGATAATCAAGTATCTTATCTCTAGCAAATGGCTGCATGCATCAAGAGTATTTAGAGACATTCTCAATAACAAGGAACTTACATTGGAACAATTCATTCTATAATCAAATACTATTTATTGCATTTGAATAAACTTAACAAAAATTAGCTTCAATCCAAAAACATGCACACATAATTTGTGGAGACTCCTCTTGTGACTGTCACCTAGCCTCAAGGAAAGATAAGAAAATCATTCATTTAAACTATTTAATAAAATTAGAATAAATAATAATCACCCCCTTTCTAGGTTTCTCCCACCTAGATCCACCATTTTAGGATGTTTTGCCCTCCACCACATCCATAGTAAAATAATTTTCAAAAATATTTACTATATAATAGTATTAGGATAACTTACTAAGAATGTTGTCATCCTAAATCCCATTGAGTACATGTTGTCCCATATCAAAGCCCATGAAATTCATGGCTTAGAATACCTATGGTAGATGACCCTCCAAGAATGGCTAGTGACCACTCAAAAGTTCATAGATAAACTGATTGTCTCAATGCCTCAGAGAGTTTGTCTCATTGTTGGAGCTAGAAGTGGTCCAATCAAGTACTGTTAACCTCATTTTAAGCCAGCCTTCTCCATCCCAACCACAGTGACAATAGACTTTTCCAGGTCAATCACTTGTGGATTGATATTTTATAACTTCAGTTTATAATCATTATATAATTTAAGTAAAATATTAAGTGCCATAGCACTCTAAATTAAAATTAGTCAATAAATAAAGTGCAAAACAGATACCATGTGACATTTTAAATTCCATTTTATAATATTTCAAATTTGGGAAAATTAAAAATCTTTAGATAATGATAAAATATGTTTATGCTGTTATGAGCAACCTGACTGCAGTGTAAATGATAACAAATAACATTCCAATATTACTTATAATAGCAATTTGTGGTAAATTTGATTTTTAAATAAGTTTTCCAAACTTTCAAAAATAC
Source organism: Parotoplana pacifica (assembly GCA_034780595.1). NCBI lineage: Eukaryota > Metazoa > Platyhelminthes > Proseriata > Otoplanidae > Parotoplana > Parotoplana pacifica. Next base: position 10,129 of record JAUYWI010084320.1, read on the forward strand.
AAACATTTCAGCACTGAATATTGGTCTAAAATGATGTTAAATGTTGAAACTTAAAAGAACAGTTTCCGACACCCAGAAAATCTAGCAGGGAAATTTGAATTTTCTGAAAAATTCTGGGCCAAAACAATCTCCACCCTGAAAAATTTGGCATAAGGGGCATATCTCAACATTTGAAGATACAAGTCATCTTAAAATATTTTGGAGCAAATTTCTATGGGGTTCATGAGAGGTGTCCAATTTTTCACATAAAAGAGATGGTGCACACTTAAAATGACATTTTCCAAGCAGGTACTAGTTGTATAGTGAATGTCAAATAGTATGTTATTTTTCATGTAGGTAAATCAGGAAATTAGATAGAAAAGAGGATAATTCTGGTAAGGATAATTTTTTGCTGAGTACCCTATCCCCATCCCTTTACAATTAATTGATATTTTTACTGATCTCAAGAATGTCTAAAACTGTCATGAAATATCCAGAATATTAGATTCCCTGTACATCTCAGCATGTAGAATAAAAGCAAATCACTGAATTTTTTATTTACAATCAAGAATAATTACTTAAATTTCCTTGGCTAAAGCTCAGCATTTAAGAAATTAATATGAATTCTTCTGGTTTAAAAAATTGTGAAAATGTATGGCTCATTTTTTATCAAATGAGTACTTTGCTCTAGATGTCTGATAAAATTCTGTTGAATAAACAATCCAAATTAATCATTTTAAAGATAATCACTATTCATCAAAGATATCACTGAGTAAAACTAATTATGATTCATTGAAAATACTTTTTGTAGAATAAAAGTAATTGCTATTCATTCAAGTTCTTTTGGAAATAGTTGTAGAGAGGAAAGCAGGATATATCCTGGAACTTGGATACTAGACTGCTGTATTCCTCCCAGGAATGGCATTGAACCCTAACCTAAACCATAGCTATATAACACTATCTCAACTGATAGGATGACAATGCCATTAATATTATTCTTCAATATAATTTACAGCTTCTGGAAACTTTTTATGTAAAACTAAATTTGGAACCATTAATTTGTCCTTTTTACAATAGCATGTTCACAAATGTACCAGAAACCAATAATATGTAAACAAAAAATATATATATTATGATTTACTTAGTAATACATTACAAATTAAATTTCTATTTTAGCATCACAAAATAAATTAAAAATTGCAATATAAAATATATTATTTTGTGAATTATATGATAAGATAAGATTTATTTTTATTGAAAACAAATTAAACTAAAACTCAAAAGTTTGAGCTGTCAATTACAAAAATTTACATGATTTAAAGTAATAGTGATACAGTAAAAAAACAAGGGTACCTACATAAAGAGAAACCTAGCAAAAATTAGAAATTAAATGCCTCAGACATGATAAAACTTTTTTGGAAATGTGCTGTGCAGGCCTTAAAATCGAAGGTGCAATGTTTTCTAAGTTGATTGCCTAATATAGGGTGACAATGAGGAGTCAGAATGTCTGGTAGTTCATTGTGTTGCACAATACATTTGAAGAATATTGTTGCGAGGATCTGTCTGTACTCAGCTAAGGTCAGAAGTTGGTGAATTTTAAGGGCTTCAGCATACTTAGCATAGGGAGAAACAATTGACAGAGCCCTTTTTTGAATGTTTTCTAGGGTGAAGCATTGAGCCTCAGTAATACTAGAATGCCAAACTGGTGCCCCATATTCAGCTATAGACATGATAATGGCCTTGTAGACATCGATGATTTCATAAGATGGAGTGCCTGCCCTTTTAAGCACATGTAGAAAGTATATACATTTGGCACATTTCTTTTTGATCAAGTCAATGTGATCTGACCAAGAGAGTGAAATGTTGATGGTAAAGCCAAGAATCTTTGCCTGTTCAACTGGTTTGATTACTGTATTGTCAATTATAATGTTGGGCCAATCTTGCAATGCAGTTGAAAATGAGATTCTCAATTCTTGGGATTTCTTTGTGTTCAATTTCATGTGATTCGCCTTGGTTGCTTTTACATTCTTTTTTTGGTGAATTCTGGAATTGGCCATTGGTAGTTAGCAGAGCAGCAAGCAACTATAGCATTGTGGTCACTAGTTGCTATAGGAGCAATCACTTCAGCTTTGTAGTGTCAGATATTTGTGAAAAATAAATCAAGTATAGTGTCACCTCAGGTCAGGTTCAACACAATCTGCTTAAACAAAAGGTATGCATTTAGTTAACATGGAGCTCTGAAAATGGTTGAAGTCACCCATTAAAATAACTCCAGCATTGGGATGGTCAACAAATATTTTGTCAACAGAAGCTACAAGATAGTAGCAAAGACATAAAACTTATAAAAATTGATGAATCCACATGTCCAAACATATAATAATAATAAAGTCAACTACCAGTACATAATCATAATCTGTACCTAGTTAATTGGATATCTATAATTAGATATATCTTATTTTAGATAAGCATATTTGTACCAAAAGTTGAATTTATTATTATTGTGTTCAGACATATGGATTTATCTAATTTTGTAAGTTCACATTATATAATAACCTTCTTGGAAATAACATTCAATTTATTCTGCAATTTTAAATGTTTCTCTGACACTAAAATAGGAATTTGCCATATTACAATAAATAATTTATAATATACATACTTATAGATTTCTTTTTTTACACTACATTAAACCCTCGATTATCTGCCAGGCATGGGGAAATGAAAAAATGGCAGATAATCAAATGTTGGTCTGTAATGGTATC
>JAUYWI010084331.1:0-12865 GCA_034780595.1 Parotoplana pacifica
CAACTGGTCTGCTCAATTGGATGCATAGGAAGTGATTTAGTTAATGCCAGAAACAATTGAATAAGACAGAACTGAAACTTTGACATAGGGGCATTAGAAGTGGCTGGGGCTGTATATGCAAAATAAATCATGTTCCACATAATAAATCAGAAAAAATATTACAGTATAAACACTATTTTTGTTATATTGAAAGATTACAGGATAAAGAGTTTAGTCTTACAATTAGTATGAATTGTGTAGAGATACAATTATCATGCCTCTTGCAAGTAAGCCAGTATTTAATGGCTTCAGGACCTAAGGCATTAGGAATACTAGTATAAAGACTGACTATTCCCCATGTAATTAATCTAAGTGTATGATTGTATGTAGTCTGAGTCTGAATTTTAGAAAGAAAGCTGGGAATTAATGTTAAGTAAGGTTGGAGGATTACATATGTGTAAAAAGTGGCTTAGATTAGAAGTAACTGAATTAATGTTGCTTACAATGAGTCAATGAGCAATATAACAAAAATAGTGTTAATATTGTTTGTATCTAAAGTCTACAAATCTATTAACTCCTTCACTCATTATCCCAGAAAACATAAAAATAAGAAATAAATCAGTCAAGCCTTTGAAAGTATTAACATCATAGAAATGAATGTGTAAAAATATAAATATGGCTTCAACATAAAAACAATATCCCTTCAAGATCAAATCAAAACTATTTAATCATGTATGTCTTGTTCTACACCCCAGCTGAAGCATGATCAGATGGCCATCTAGTAAATCAGAAATTCAAAAATCGAAATTCATAAAACAATCCAGTCAGAAATAAAAAATGTAAAATAGTAAAAATACAAAACAACAACAAGAAATATGGTGGGGGACTTAGGACCCCCAGCGGTGAGTTTCAACCATTTTTATGTGCACACAACCATCACTCTTCCCATAATCTAGTTATTATTCAAAATGTAAAAGGCTAAATAAGCGCTAGTTGAATTAAAAGGCATATCAAAATCAACTTTCGAGATTACGGAAATCACTTCATTTATACCAACAATGCATATACCTTATGTAAGAAATGTAATGGCCATGGTTGAGTGAAGAAGTAATATGACAAATAATACCTAAAATATCATAATTGTGATAATTTTTATGGTTGATGATCTATGAGGTCCATCATACTATGGCAGGTCCATAAATGTATATTTTTTATAACAAGTGAATTTCTTCACATAAGTATAAATGGGAATGCAAAAACAGCCTTCATCAGGGCTGCATACTTGATGATTGATTTGTGTTAAAAGTTATATTAAAAAACAGGATTACTTTGATAAAAATATACTACTTATCTATATTAATTACAAGTGATAACCCAGGACAGCTATTTTGGTCTTTTTAGGCCTTATCAGTTAGGAATAATCACAGCCTGAGCAATATAAAATGTTTGTTTAATATTGAATTACAAAAGTTGCCCTGATGAGGACTGTGATTATGCCTAGCTGATGACTCCTAACAAATATATTTTTATCAAAGTATACCTGTTTTTATTATTACTCTTAACACATTAATTGGCCAGGACCTGCTTTGACAGCATGAGTGCCTTTTAATAAAAAAAAGGTTTTCCAAAATATGTTTTCTGAAAATCTTCTATTTCACTCTTCTTATGCAACTATTGCAAATTTCTTTTATATACTTTGATAAAAATATATTTGTTCGGACTCATCAGCTAGACATAATCACAGTCCTCATTAGGGCATTCCCACTTGATGAGTGATTTAAGATTTAACTAACAAATTTTGTAATTTAATATTTTCAGTCATTTTGAGAATTAATGTATATACTAAATATGAGCTATATATGTATGTGTATTTTTGACTTTAGGATTGACGTTTTTTTAAGTTTATTTTTCAAAAATTTGGAAATTTCGGACTATAGTGATCACCTTTGAGGGCTCACCACATAACCTTGAATTTGGGTATGAAAAAAATAATTACATGAAAAGCTTCGGAGTTTCACTTGTGAAAAATTTCAGCTTATTCAGAGTTATAGATTTTTAACTAGAGAATGATATGTGCAACACCCCTCCATTATCAACTATGGGTTAATCAACCTCTTGACAACATAGAGGTAAATTGGGGATCATTACTGTTTTCAAGATGGTTAAAGATCCCACTTACTGGAAGAGCTACTATTCAAATAGTTGTATCTCTTGCCATTCTAAACTTACCAAACCACTTGTGTCTAACCATCTAGTTTACCCAAATTGAGCAGCTTCATGGAAGGTTATGATACGGAACCTTAAGTATCAAAGTTGCCCAAACTATTACATGATAAATTGGCAAGAGAAGGAGAGAAGTATCTGAACTTCTCAAATGTTGAGGAAATTCTGGAAGGCTGGTCTCTACAAAAAGATATTCAAACTCAAGATCCCATAAGTTACAGTACTATCTATCCTATAGCTCAAATTAAGATCGGCAATTTTATCAGTAAAAAGTGTCTATGAAGTAAGAGTTAACCAATCTGCTGGCTTATCTATATTGATGATATTGACCAAAGCATTCCATTCTTTAAAAGTTCTACTTTAGACAACTTATAAATTTCCTGAGAATTGTAATGGTTGTTTTAACAAAAAAAATATTTCACTTTATAACCTTTCACATTTTATGTATGGATTGATGTACCTGAGTTTACTTATTCTGATTTTGAGTTATACATGTTTTTATCTTTTTACTGATAATAAATGGTAGTGAAAAAGCACCACTAAAGAAATTATAAAATTTTGTTATTTTATGTAGCCCAGTGGCCTTGTCAATTCACGCGTAAATGATACAAACAATTCCACTCTATCTTCAATTCCTAAACGCATAAATTCTGGTCCATCTGCTGTTAATAATAATAGTACAGATGCTGCACCCAGCGACATTATGTCCCGTCTCGCAGGAACAACGGTCAAAGGGGTCTCGGCGGCTCCCTCTCTTATGGTAGGAGGCAGTGGTCAGCAGAGAGAGGCACAACAGGCAGCCATGCAGAAGAAGAATATTGATCGGATTGGTGCAGCGGTTGCCAAACGTGAGCCTAAGAGGAGTTCTTCGCGTTTCAGTGGTTCTGGAGCTGTACAAAATAGAGAGCTAACCAAATTGGCGCTCATAAAAGGTAGATAGTGTTTGTAGTTTATGTGCGGTTTCCTGTGTAATTGTTTTACAAATAATTTACTTGATCGCTTTTTATATAAATGTAGATACAGTCCCCTCTGAACGTGAAGGCATTATCCTTCAGAAACTTCGACAATGTTGCGTCATATTTGATTTTTCGCTGGACCCTTTTTCTGATATGAAATCCAAGGAGATCAAACGGGCGGTGTTAAATGAGTTGATCGAATTTTTGAGCGAGACCTCGGAATTGCAATCCGATCGGGTCTATGCCGAAATGATTAATGCCTTTGTCACCAACTGCTATCGTCCCCTGTCCCCGCCACTGCAGCCAATGCTCGAGTTTGATCCTGATGACGACGAGCCTGTTATGGAAGCCGCCTGGCCCCATCTTTCGGTAAGAGAGAGTTTAACATTTATGCAATACGGGATTACTGAAATTATCTAGAAAAACAATAATGATTAGATTTATAAGTGGTAATCTAAGGAACTAGAGCTATCTACTATCTCTTCTCACTTCCCAATAAAGTTATGTTTTTTATGTAGGCACTGACAGTATATAATTTCAGTGTTTCTTTTTTGAAAACTTTTTTCTTAGCGGTTAACATACCTACATAGTTCAAAACAGGCAGTGAAATTAATTCAGTAGATCCCAAACTGGTGCTTGGCCGTTGATAGCGTCACTTACCTATTTTATTTATTGGAAATAAACTGTATTGAATTCAGGCTGGGTTGTGTAATAGACAGCTGCAACCTAAGGTAGTAGTGAGAATGTTGTGTCGCTAATGAATGAGCATAATTCTTTTATACAACGCAGATTGAATTGACAACCATCCAGGAAGTGGTCAGTCTCCTTTCTCTTTCTGGATGGTTTTTAATGATTTATTGCATATTATTAGTTAGGGACAGAATAGTAATTATTAATTATCTATTCTTTTCTATCAGGTATGGCTGAAATATTAGAGAAGGTACATGAATAAATGACTAATACAATAATACATAATTCCCTTTCATTGTACAAAATACGGGGTGCCTGTGGCGTTCCCAGAAGGATTACCAAGTTGTTTCATTTTTTGAGGATTGTTAATAATTTTAAAGACCCAAAAATAGTTCATCATCTAGAAATTAGACAAGGGTATTTTATACATATATGTATATCTTCTCTTAGGCTTTTTATTCATTTAAACACAAAAGATGTTGATTGGAATGTTGTACAAACGTACAAACATGCCACTAGTAGTTGGAAATTTCTGAACCAGATCTTATCAAGTAGAAAAATATAAAGAATTACCTATTTCTTGTTTTTGAACTGATTATTTTGTTGTGACTTTTTAGACAATACAGTTAGTTTTGTCCTTAGTCTATTGGATATTGTTATTTCTTATCGCTGAAACTCAGACAGGCGAGCTATGTAGGTTGCAACCTACAGAACAGTAGGTACAAAGAGACTGATGCCGAATTGGCTAAAATAATAAACATTAACACAATATTCAAAGACATACCTACCTTCCTTCAGCATGTCTAAGTTTGTACATTTTGATTAAGGGTAGTAAAGTAAACTGGGAAATTAGTTATAAACCGGAAATTAAGCCTTTTCTCACAAGATTGTAAACTGTTTTAAATAATATTTCTATATCGACTATGTTAAATTTTGGAGATACGATCTTCCTAGGTATGCTGAACACTTTCGAAGTGGGTACCTACCGAATGTTTTTTGTACATTATTAGTATCTAGTTTTAAAATAGTTTAGTTAATGTTCAGTAGATTGACTGCAAATATGAAAGAATTGAGGGATTTACCTACATAGAAAAATGTAATCGTACTTGCTACACTATTTAAATCGTTTTTGAAACAGAACTGTTTAGATTATGTTTAATTTATAGTCGAATGCACTGATACCCTTAGACAAATTCCAGTGTCCTATACGGCATTAGATAGGTAACTAGTCTTCTATTTTTCAGCTTGTCTATGATATGTTTTTGCGATTCCTCGAATGTCCGGCGTTTCAACAGTCAAGTGCCAAGAAGTACATTGACCAGCGGTTTGTTTTGGGCCTGTTGGATATGTTCGACAGTGAGGATATGAGGGAGCGTGATTTTTTGAAGACAATTTTGCACCGAATCTATGGTAAAATGGTCAGTCTTAGGGCTTTCATTCGACGTCAAATCAACAATATATTCTACAGGTGAGAGTCTTACTTGGTACTATCAGACTTTCTTATCAGAAAGATTTGAATTATAATTGTCCGGGGCTACTTAATTTATAAACGTTTCTTTGGTCAAAGTAACTATTTATTGAGATTCAATCGTTTACTGCTGGAAATCTGAAATAATCATTTTGAATTTGAAATTCGTATTACGAGTTGACGCTAATATTGATGTGTAGCCATACTTTGTTTGTTGCTTTTTCAATGACATAGTAAGAAGATTTGATTCTCATATCTTTTGTTTATTTACCATGAATTGGTTATTAGTTGATAATTCCATTTCAACAGGCAACGTAGGCCCGTTTGTAGAATTACTATGTATTCTGGTTGTTGTTGGTATTCCATCTTAGTTTCTTGTAGCTAGCCAATTTCTGTACATAGTTGATTATCTGGTTGGTTGGAGGACATTTTCTCAGCAGATAATAAAAAAAATTGAGATTTATGTTGTTTATTTTATCTTCATTGGGAGCACGTTTTTTGTGACAATCTATACGCGAATATTAATGGCTGGCTATCATGAATGCCAAGATCAGAAATCGATGTATTTTGGTTAATGTTTTGTAATGTTAATGATTAATAATTGGAAAGTAAGTAGACAATAATTCTAGAATGAAAAATTGTGGTTTATCAGTCGGCATTTTAATATTAGCAACCGAATGATAGACTTGTTTTATTTAGTATCTCCCAGAAACTTTGAAAATTTGATAACTCTCTCTGAGTTGTTTGTCTTTATACTTTGAAATTTGATTTAGTGGTTATGTTTATTTCATTTCACATTATCTAAATTCACTCTATAGGTATTATTTCTGTTCTCATTTTGATCAAAATTGTATTTAATGTAGAGAAACTATCAAGAAAGACAGAAAGTCGTAACTATTAAGAATGTTAAGTTTGTTTAATTTTTTTTAAAGAAAAGTTTTCCAATTTGCAGTTTTTACAGTTAAGGAATTCCAAATAGGAGAAAAATTATTTGTGCGAACTAAGAAGGGGATTGCTCTAACACGCATACTTGCAATTAGTAATACTTCAAAGATTAAGTTTTTAAAAAATCAATTTCTATATTGACTAAATGACACAATTAATAGATCCATGTTGTAAGGATATCAGATTGAGTCTAGTTGACTTGTCTGTATTTGTAGTACCTTCTGTATTACATGACATAACAATTTATTAAATAATGTGACTAAATTGGTAAAGCCATGTCATTTAGTTAAGTGATACTTTGGGTGGATATTACTGATCCAAATTATAAACAATTGTCACTACGTTTTTTTGCTGAATCTATGTGAAATGCATTTTTCAAATAGATATATATGTATGTTAAATTTGATGGCTTTGATCGATGTCCTTTAAAATATTAATATGGAATCGGTTAATATCTGATTAGCTATGTGAACATTACTTTTGAAATACTAATTTTATGTCTAATGTCAAGCAATGGGAATAAGCGATTTTGGTTCACATAATAAAGAATACCTCTGCTCAATTTTCAGTACAGGTGAGTTCCTTCTGTTTGATGAAAGGCTCGATTTATTAGCAATCTTTTGTTTTGACATTTTAGGCGATGTCGAATTCTTTTGTAAGTGTTTTTGTCCATGCTATTATGTATGTTTTTGAAGTTTTTTTTTTGTATTTTTCTTTTGGGTTGTTCATCTTTCAGATTATCGAGGTGTGGTGATTCGGATGTGTCAAGTAGGTATTAGCCATGCCTGGAGCATTATTCTGGATTGCTGGATGAATGAAAGCACTTTTTACATTATAGCCAACTAGCCTAGTGTTTAATCGATGTACATATGTGGCGTCTTGTATTTGGAGCAAATTAGGGATACCATAAGAATCTATAAAAATATAAAACAACAAGTGGATATTATAATATGATCTTAAGGCTATTATTAACTTTCATGAGAAATGTTAGTGGGAGTGGTGGGTGTGGAATGGTAGAAAACACTATTTGTTTGATAGATGATTATTCCTACTGAAAATGCCTTATTTTATTTGGATAGTGTGTGTGGTTCTAAATAATTAATTACAATCCTACAATAATTATGGATCTCTAATCTATGTACAATGAAAATAAATCTACTGAAGAGGACTAATGAATTCAAGGATCTTTTAGGAAAAATATTATGGGAGAAGATGATTTAGTTTACAATTTAATCTGTAGATTCCCAGCTTACAAGCTAGGCAAGGTCTGATTTGAACACTGAAATCAATCAATACTACTCATCAGATAGCACCAATTATCGATTGTCTGTCCCATTTGCTAGCCACTGGGTCACCTTTCTTCTAATGTTGCATTGTTAGTTGGTAATGTTTACGTTCACCAAATGCAATTCCTTGAACTAGTGTACTGTAATTGAACGTGAGAATTGATATTTTGGTTGGACTTTAGTTTGATAAGATTTGATGTTGAAATAGATTATTTATTTTCAGTGCATACGTACGGCCACCTATTTTGGAGTTGTCATTACTGATTGGTACTCGATAAAAGAGTTTCTTTATTTATGCCTGGCGAACATCGTAAATAGCCCGAAAACGTTTAAATCGATGTATTCTAAATTATCTTTCGGCTTAACCCTTCCATTTACATGATGGTTATTGAAAACTCAAAATTGGGCCAAAATGAACAGAATGGTTTTGATAATTTAATTAATATTTCGTAGATATGTTGATTTTTGTCTATAGGATGCAATCTGCAGTCATTTTTTCCATAAACAAATAGGAATTGAATTTTTTAACTAAGAAAAATAGCTAAGCTACTGCTAGGAATCAATTGATTTGCTCATAAATTGAGAATACTTCATTGAAACTATTTTATTAGAAATTTCCATTTTGCAGACGTGCCCCAAAAAAGTGGTTCGCATATTTTATGAACCATACGTTTGAGGCATTTCAAATTGTAATACGTTATTTTTTGTTTTGTGATGGGCAATATAGGATGACGTGTTACGTTGCTTTTGATTTTAACCAAAAATGCGTTAATCACACACCAAATTTAACTTCAATTAGACAGACTGTAATTTGTGGATCTTACGGTCGGCTCTCATATTGATTTTTTTTAAATGTTGATGAATCTTTGCAAGCTATCTTATGTACTGATTTTTAGCCTAATCGATAGTAGTGAATATTTTAGGAGTCACAGTAAAATTCACGTCAGTTGTCTAAAATGATGTTTTATGATGCTGACGCATCTCTAAAACCTTGTTATGTAGTTTTTTTAAATTATTGTTCTAATAATTACTGAAATAGCTATACTTTTTCTCTATACGTATTTTTCTTGATATGCTGAAAAGGTCGCATAATGTACTGGACGGAGTTGGTCATTTCATCGAATCTCGAAGTGCTGATTTGAAAATAGAAACGGAATTAATTCTGGCAACTTCTTGATTAATATTTATATTGCATCTTCATGTAATTTTTGTGTTTTAGGTTCATTTATGAAACAGAGAGGCATTACGGTATTGCAGAACTGTTGGAAATCTTAGGAAGGTAGGAAAAAAATCTTTTGACATTTTTATCTTGTACATCTTTATGTGAAATCTTTCGTCCGACTGATGACGCTCGGATTGTGAGTATACCAGATCACATGTTGGACCTTAATGTTGACAGGAATGTCACTGTCTCTGTATTATGTTAAAATCATGTCACTTTTGTCTGGTCAAAAATTAAGGAATTTTGTCTAGGGCCGTCTAGGTAGTGGTGCCGGTTAAGACCTTTTGTATTAATATCTTTTGTATCTATTTACACGTTTCTATATTACGATGAATATCTTCAATATTTGTGGCCCTCATCCATAGACATTGTCGGGGACCTTGCTGCAGCATATTAGGATATTCAATCCAGGTGATGAAAATATGAGAAGCATTTGTTGCCAGATCGCTTTAGCTAATGTTTATTGAATAATATCTTGGGAAAATATTAAATTAACTCAAATTAAATTTCCAGATGTGCTGCTGATTGTTTAATCAATAGTTTTTTTTTCTTTTCTTTTAACGTGATTCTTGTGCAATATGCGAAACCGTTAGGCTCCAAAGAAAAGCATCATTAGTGTCATAGTGCTGGCTAACTTACTTACTTTTATTAATAATTATAATAATCGGCACTATCGCCGGCTTTGGATGTACAGCACAACATTGAGCTCAAATCTCCGGCTCAAAGTCGCTGTCTTGTGTCACTGATTAAGAATAATGATTGATTAGAACTGTTATCTAGCACTGGAGCAGAACTACTTACTGACAATTTAGAGGTATCTATCTTCTAATAGTGTACACTGGGGCATTGTACAGAAGCCTATTGTTTTAAGAATAAATATAATTTGCATCTACGTTGTATCTACACAAAGTGTGGTTTGTTAGTGATGGCTGGAGAACTGGAAGTATTTTGTCAATTGTTTTTGAAAACTAACAGACCTGACATTTTACCAAAGTGTGTTGTGTTGTGTTGTGTACTTGGAAATATAAATGTGTATAAGCAGATGCACCTACCTCCACATACTTGTAATCATTTGAGAATAACATCAATAAATTATACTTATTTATAGTACATACATATAACTTTATTTATTTATATTGATAAAGAAAAAATAGGCAGAACACAATGATGTATCTAAGGTAGCAGAATCGTATAAGTAACGCATTATAACAATATGTGCAAGCATTTATATTGTGTGCTTACAATGTGTAGAATGAAATCTTTACTGCGGCAAACATACACAATTAAAAGATTATCAATTAAAATTTTGAGAGCCTTTGACACTGCTAACATTATATAGTAATGAATATATAATCTAACTAAAATATGTGTAAAAATAAGGCTTCAACATACAACACCTAAGCTGAAGCATGATAAGATGTTCAGTCAAGCTTGTCGATTGAAAGTACTATTTAGTTCACCCAAAAAATTCAAGAAATCAATCGACAGAAATGATTAATATATAGTTATTTAAAATACAAAAACAATAATATGGTGCGGGACTTGTTGGGACCCTCAGCGGTGAGTTTTAACCAGTTTTATGTGTACACAACCGTCACTCTTCCAATAATCTAGTTATTATTCAAATTGTAAAAGGCTAAATGAGCACTAGTTGAATTAAAAGGCCGATCAAAATCAACTTTAGAGATGGTGGAATCAGTACATTTATGCGACAGCAATTCTGCATTTACAGGATTATCTTCTGTAAATCGCATATTGATGTAGGTGACTGAAAACGTGTTTTTCCAACTTATTCATAAAAACGATTGCTAATAAACAGGAATTGTTATTACCCAAAGCCAGACCTGATATTTATTTGACATTTCTATTCAAATACGTGAAGTAGATATTGCTCAAAATTACTTCCAAAAGAAGTTTGATGTGGGTCGCGGTGATATTAGCAACGTTAAAGTTGCCTTCTTGAAGGCGTTGAAATTCATCGATTGCTTCATTCAGAGGAATTGAGGTGTAAAGGGATTCAACGTCGAGGCTGAATGAATAGCTAGTTTTTAGTTACATTAGGCAGGTTATTTATGTCTTCTATGGGTCTCATGCCATTTTCAAGGTAAGCTTTGGATGTCGGGTTGTTTGTGTTTGCAACTTTCGTGGGTATCTTCCAGTCTGTTTCTTTTTGTGTGTCTTGATTAAATGATAAATGCGAGGTACGTATATTAGACTTGTTGCTTGTAAGGTTATATTTGACATAAGTTGGTCAGTTAGCGTTTCTCAGACTTGCCTGACGACGGTATTCACCTTGTTTTCTGTTGTCTTTCATTTAATAGAATTGATTGGTCTGTATGCAGATTGATGTATCATTTAAATGATCAAATCAAAGATTATATATTAGTTAATAATCTTTGGATCAAATACTGTTTTTTCTTAACTAAAATGATCGATAACGCAGAATTTGATGCCTTTATCATTTGGCAGATCAGTAATTTACAAGATTCAATGTAGCAAATGCCATCTATTTTACATAGATCCCAATTCCAAATGCATGAGGTATTAGGAATTCTTCCAGGACTGCTAGCGGAACCTGCATTTGTCCTTTGATTCCCACACACAGCAAGCTCAGACTTATAGAGCAATGATGATCTTTTTCAATTCATCGTCTAATAATGCAAGTACTAAAAAGGTCATCTCTAAGTTCATAAACAATGGTTACCCATCTTCTTTCTGTGACTATCCAGATGTAATGGAACTCCAAACTCACCAAGCAACTCCCATAGTTTATCATGATATACTGAATCAAAAGCTTTCTAGTAGTCCACAAAAAGAAACAAATTTCTTCTTTTGTTTTCCTACCACCTTCTTGATCATATTTAAAAAAACTATAATTGCATCGACTGTCCCTTTACCAGGTGTAAAACCGAACTGTTCATCTGGGAAATTTGGACCAATGTAATACTGCAACCTTTGCCGGAGAATCTCTAGCAACACTTTAGAAGCATGACTACTGAGACTGAATGTCCTGTATTTAGTGTAGTCTCGTGTTCCAGGTACCTTTGGCAGGGTAACTAATTCAAAAACTGTCCATTCTTTCGGCCACTGACCATTTTCCCAAATGTCGTCAATAATTTCCTTCATAACCCTAACTGTCACATCTCTGCGTCTTGTATAATCAATCATATTTCTGTAATTTCCCTCAGGTGAGACCAAGGTGTATCTTTCCTTTTTTCTGTGTTGGAAGCAAGTATTCAATGCAATGAAGTTGTTATCAGTCATCCAATCAAGCATCATATTTCCACGTTCGTTCACTTTACCAAGACCATATTTCCCAATCGCTGGATGTTTTTCAAAAGAACTAATCTTTGCATTAATATCGCCAATAATGTAAGCTTTTCCTTTTAATAAATTTTTTCAAGAGCAGTCTGGATCTCCAGATTTCTTCTTCACTGCTAGCACTGGTATGCATATATACTTGGATGATATTCAGAGATTGGGGTTTTGCATCCGTTCTAAACATAATAATATGTTCATCAATAGGTCTAACTTCCAAAACTGCTTTTTTGAATTTAGGTGAAGCAAGAAATCCACTCTTGCTGCTTTGTGCTCGTTATTGCCTGAGTAGTATATTTTACACCCATCATTGATGTCGATTTCTCCATTACCAATCCAATGTGTTTCAGCCAAACCAAAAATATCAATCTTCAATCTAATGCACTCGCTTCTAATTATCTCTGAAGTACCAACCACTCTGTAACATAGTCCTAAGTCCTAACATTCCACGTTCCAAGATTTATATAACGATGTCTGGAGTTATTAGAATTCAGAGGATTTTGCTTGTTGACAGTGTGGGACCTCTGGAAGTCCCCTATCGAGCGCGACACCAGTAACATCGTTGTTCCTGATCCCGTTAACGCTGTTAACCTTATAATCATAGAAATCAATAGCTAGAATAGTCAGAAAGGTCGCCACTCCGTAATCTGACCGCAGTACAGAGGCCAAAAATCAGATCTCTGACCTGCCATCTGCTCTACTGGAGCCATCGTTGACCAAACCTCTGATTCATTCGCCAACTCCAGGTACTGCAAGACTGCTGCCCAGTGCAGGGCAG
>JAUYWI010084342.1:0-12865 GCA_034780595.1 Parotoplana pacifica
CGCCTCGCCATAAATTACTGTGGATAGTGGAGGAGCTAAAAATATTTTCCGGAAATTTTGAAGGGGGTTGTTAGGTGTCCTGCATATAAGATGAGAAATAAATTCATTATTGGAATATAAATTACCATTAATTTAAGAAAGTTGAATATTTGGATTCAACTAGCAAGGTTTGCCTAAATAATAATTAATATTTTACTGTTTGTTTACTAAATGAAATGAACTATTGAATTTAATATTTTGATCTACAATATACAACAAATTAAACATATTTTAAAGTCATTATGGATCGCCCCACCCCCCCCAACGTTTTGATATTCCTGTAATTAGTTTGCTTAACACTATCATCATCACAGATACCGAAAGCAAAAATGATTTCATATACCCTTCGTCGGAGGTACCTATGTACTTTAAAAAAATTTCTAAAAAAGATTCATTGTACCGTTCATTCTCTTTGTTCGCCTATTTATCCCCACACTAAACCAATTGTTTATAAATATTTGTATCTGATTCAAAGATAAGTATTGATTTAATTATAGAAATTATAAGTTGCTATGACAATGCATCTCCAATTTGCCCCACCCGTCCTTCGACCATCTGTATCAATAATGTAATTGATATTTGGCATTTTCTGAAAGAATGGAAGAGTTTGGAAAACCTCAATTGTAACAAACAATTAGAGTAAATTGCCCGAATTTGTTAGGATAAGGACCTTTTTTATTTGAGGTAACATTGTATAGTAATTTCTACTAAATTGTATCTGTTGAACTAGCTAACATAATATTTTAGTCAAGCTATGAATTTCTCACGTGATGCTACTAATAAAAAAGAATCTATTACCTTTTATACAAAAAAGAAAAGTACATATACAATGGAAGAACAATTCTAAGAACACTGCATATAACCTCGGAGCAAACAATTTGATTTCTACTGAGATTTAGTAAGATGATGACTTCTTAGTACATGGAAAGGTTTAGGTTGATGTTGATTTTTAGTGACCCGGTTTACCTTGCTAAAATTCTGTTTTGTAGAATATACTTAGGACTGGATTTGAATACTTAGATAATTTGAATCTTTCCTTTTAATAGACATGTCAACCGTCGTGGTCAAGTGTATCTTGAAATCCTGCTTAAGAAATTTACTTTTTTAGGTTCGTCGAGCACATTTTATAATACATAGATTCATCGAATCAGCATTCTTAGAGGCACATCGATTTATCGGAGGACCATCTTTAATTGTTTCTGATACTCAAACACATGGTAAAAATGGAAGCAAAATTTTTGATGTTTTGTTTCATTTTTAAATTGAGCAATATTTTCCTATTTAGTTTTCGTACATATTAACTAGAGCATTTTTAAAGATCTAAAATCAGTAACTCTTAGAAGTATTGTACAATTTCTTTGATGGTGGTTAGGAAATGTTTTAGTAAGGCGATTATTTTGTATTATAAAGATGTTTTAATTAGCTAGAATATATGTGAATTTTCTAAACATTTAGCTATACAGGGAATGTACACTTTACTTTTGTTTTCTTATAGTCCTTCTATTCCTTTGTCTTGCCAAATAATAAGCCGATTGTTACAGGAATGGATTTTTGTTAGTTTTGCTCATGACTTGGTTAATATTCTGCTC
Organism: Parotoplana pacifica; assembly: GCA_034780595.1. Lineage (NCBI taxonomy): Eukaryota > Metazoa > Platyhelminthes > Proseriata > Otoplanidae > Parotoplana > Parotoplana pacifica. Next base: position 1,629 of record JAUYWI010084342.1, read on the forward strand.
AGTCAGGCTGTGGCATTCTAATCATGCACGCATATGCCGTTGTTTTCCGTTTGTTTTTAATTAGCAGATAGGACGCAAGTCTTGTTGTTCTAATATTTTAGTTATTTTCAAACTGACTACTCGATCTCTGTTTCTTTATTCCGTGAAAGTCACATAGATAGTTTGTTCATTAGATTAAGCAAGATATTATGTAAGAAAGGGTACACTTTAATTGAAAAATAAAACTATTAAAGCTAAAATAGTAGTCTTAATGTCAATCGTATGATTGAAAAATCGAAAACAATTTATTCACGCTTTTAAGTGTGAAGGTTTTAAAAAAAGCAGAAACCCGCGTAATCCCATCTCTATGGTTAAAAGTTATCTTGATTTTAATATTAGGTATTACATGTTTTTAAAAAATTCGAAACAGTCACTATATTTTGTATTCTACGAAATTAACAAATTAGTACACATTGTTTTGTTTATCATCTATTTTCTGTTGAAAAAAAGATTTAGAAACTCAATTAAGCTTTATATGACTGATTTTTTAAAAATGCTTTTTTTAAATTAGGGTGCTGTTGGACATTGAAGATGTGGGCAAGACGGTGCTAGTCTACCATATTAAGGTTATCCCAGATCCCTTCAGATCACAACGGAATCACATGATTGAAATGCAGTTGTCGTATGGCAAACCCACCACATCTCATACGACCACCATCCTTAGTTCGCTGTCTCTTCGACGTCAGGTTGTCAGGATTCTGGGCCGATATCTGAATAGGGAATGTGATGAGAAATGTGACCTTGATATTTCTGTAGATACTATTAAACCCGGTAAGAACAGTGTAATAATGTGTCTGTATCTTTACTTGATATAAAAATGGAAATACTAACTTTAGGTGTCCCTCAGTGCATAGTATTGTGACCCTATTCATAATTAGTCGTATGTAAACTGTTGATACGATTACTCAACAACTGTAATGCAAGGCGAAATACAAAGATGACATTAAGTAGCTATTCCGACACAGCTCATCTCTTCTATATGTAAAACGTGACGTCTCATTGTCATCAAAGAGATAAAAAACATTCATGAGCATTATGTTTCATAAGAGTGAACATTTAAATTTTTACATCTGCAAAATTATTTATTGAATGAGATTAAATGAACTACAAAAAGAAGTCGTTCACTTTAAAAAGAATTTTGAAAGCTATTTCAGCCTAAATAAAGGTTTCTTTTATGAAAGAACTTTAATCATATTTCCATTTTATTAATACTTATAACTATGCTATATGTAGAAGTCCTTGATATTACAAAGGTTGTTCGGATAGTATTGGTTAATTTTGCACCATATCTCTGTAATATAAGATTTCATCTCTCCAGCCTCAGGTTATCGTAGAAGCTCATTTGACTTCTTCTGGAGTCAGCTGTCCCTCTACAAGGAGAGGTCCTCCACCGTGTGTCCCACCAAACTCCTGCGTCATCTGGCATCCCGCCTCCTCTCCTCTCCTGGGGAGCCCTTGCAGACTTTCAAGAACTTTGTTACCAAGGAATCGAAGGGCAACCTGACTGTGCAGAACATTAATATTAAGACTATGGCCAGCTGTGACAATGAAGACCTCTTTCCTGACACTTCAGCTTTGCCCACTCGTGTTGTTGATGATTTTATATTTTATCAAGGTGAGTGTCCAGTACTGAACACAACAAAGCAACTGCTATTAATAAATTACATAATGTATTTTATTCTTTTCATTCAGGTCGTTCTTTTTATGAGAAAATTTATCCCGAAGTAGCGATGCCTGGCGAAAAAATATCGGTTGCTTTGTGTTATCGAAGTAAATATTATAATTTTATTACTCATAAAGGTATTTTCTACTATATTTTATTACTCAAAGTAACATAATATTTAATTACTTAAATTAGGGAATGTTTTAATTTTGAAAGCATAAAATTATAAACAAACACTTGACAAAACACTTGTTTACAAAGTTAAATCAGTTTACCGAATGATATTCTAAGGAATTTAATATGACGCCCATTTTTTTCTATAATTTTCTACATCCATTCGAATATCTATTGCAACGATGCTACAAAAATATTGTTCCTTTTTTAGTAAAAAATATCTTATTTATATATTCATTACTTTTAGTAGTATATTTGGTTTCTTTTAAATAAATAAATTCCTTATGCTCCCATTATTATGTATAGACTTCACTCAGACTGGCAAAGGTACGTACTGTGTATTTCTATCATTATTCACAACAAAATATGTGCACATTTTATTTTCATTTCCTTTGCAGTTAGTCAATTTATTTGTGAAATTTCCTTTTTTACCTTTATGCTATATGATTTCATCTGTCCCAAAATGATTTATTGTCATTTTATGTAATTCCAATCGATAAGTTCTTAAAGTAAACATGGCATTTGCCCACTGTTATCATCATGCAATAAATTAACTATGAAATTGTGGTTCGGAATCTTTAGTATTATTGATTATTAATTCAATAATTCCGTAATATGTGCTTAAACTTTTATTATTAGTGGTAAATTTTAGTTTATTTCTCTTTTACTGAGAATTCTACCTAGAATTGTTTAGTAACTATAGAACATATTTATATAAGTTGGTTTTTGTTTGTCAATAGTTAAAGAAAAGTATAGTATGTAGAAATTTACAATTAAAACAGATGGATCAATATACAGGCTGGCGAAAAAAACGATATATATTTTCACAATTCATCAAACAATGTCTATAGCTAGTTTAATCTTGTGAAATGCGATCAAATCTACCCGGTTTTAGGTGTAGGTGTCAGGAACATTCCACAACTAGTTTGTTTCTAATGTTTACTTGCTGAAAATAGTTTTAAGGTTTTAAATGTACATAAAATGTAGATATTGTTTGATAAAATTTGAATGGAGGTAATCCAAAAGAAACTGCACACTTGATAACTGTAAATTATACTTAGGAACCACACGTAATTAATATAAAGTTTTAGACATAGGTAGCCAACAATACCTGCATAGTGTAGTTCATCTATGAAAGTATAATAACGTTTCTTTTGTTTGATTATTTTTGTACCATCCTGTACTGTCACCTTATTTGAACAAGATAGTGATATGTATGTAATGGGAAAAAATAACAAAATTTGATGACAGTGCTCAGAAGAAATCTATCTAGAGGTCATTTTGTGAATTCTTGCCGAATTAGTAAAGAATTGACGCGGTCCTATTGTTCAGGAATTTTAAGATCAACACCTAAGTTTGAATAAGGATTTTTAAATCTATATATTGGGGGGGGGGAATAATATCTTTATAGATTCTATTTTGATAATTTAAGTGTGAATGCCAAAATAGAGAATTATTTACATCCAAAATGGTTGCACAAACTCTTGCAACCGGATTTCTATGTTATGGCTTTTAGTCAGCACAGAAGAATTAAGAACTATTTTAGTTGAAGTTCATTTCACACCACTTTCCGGTGCCTGTTATTCCTGCTCTTAGTTCTTAAAACAATACTTTAGGTTCTAAATTATTTTTTATTTGTTTTTAAACAATAATTGATGAGAACTACGTGAACATTTTGTTGGATGACTCATTTAAATACTAGCAAAGATAATCTGCCTTTGGGAATATGTAGGTAGCTGGATTCTTGTGAACATAACTGTGTAGTTAACTAAATTATCTATCTAAATTTCTATTTTAAATTTAGTTTTTTATATACGATGGATATATCTCTCAGTCAGGCGGCGCAAAAAACGCTGCTGTGGCCATCATGGTTGCGCGCCATGTCTCTCTGTCCAGGACCGATTGAGATGCCTCTGCAAGTCTTTGATCTGTCCATTCTTTAATGTCTTTTCTATGCTATTGCCGGCCTTCCTCTTCGCCGTTTTCCTTCTATTGATCCCTCGTCTCATCACATGCCAAAAGTACCACAGTTTCCTGAGAACCATTTGCCTATGAAGAGCCATCTCAGCACCAATCGTCTGAAAGACCCAGTGGTTGGTTCTCCTTTCCGTCCAATACACCCTCAAAACCCTCCGGTAAGCCCACATCTCAAGAGCGTCTACTCTTCTTTCATCATTCTTCGTCATCGCCCAGAACTCACATCCACACATGGCCACTGTAAAAGAAAACGAATCTTCAACCTGATGCTAACTCCTTTACTCTCCCGAACATTATTCAGCTTCATTATGACCGTGCGTGCTGCTGCCAGCCGTCGTTTGATTTCAGAAGTACAGCGTCCACTTGTGTTAATAAGTGAGCCCAAGTATACGAGTTCTTTAACCTCTTCCATCTTTTCTCTCAAAAGGAAGTCTGTGTGGTCTTTTCTGTGTTTATCAATCACCATGACTTTGTTCTTCTTGTTGTTTAGTAAGAGCTCTCGTGGTTCAGCTGCATTTTTGGTGTTAGTGAGCATGTACATAATGTCATCTTTGTTTGTAGCAAGCAGTGGTGTCGTATCATCAGCAAATCGTATATATTTCTCCTCTTCCCTCCAACTCATATGCCCCCATCATAGTCATTCAAGTTAAATAATTCCAAAGCATATTATGATCATCAAGCGATAACCAATCTCAGGAGCTAACAAATTCCATAACATGAATGGCTATGAGTTTTATTTCTAAACCGTGGACTAAGAAGATGCAGGTGCATTCTAACCTAAACGTGTCTTTTGGTATCTTGTATCAAGAGATAACATATTTAACGATTAGTAACCTAAATATCGAAGCTGATTGGTCAATATTAGTTTGACCGATACGGTACCTTTAAAATTTTAATTCTCTAATTCCTCGAAATAGATATTCCGTTTAAACTCGATTTTTTTACGGTTTTGGTGTGTCCTTTTCAGTGGTTTGGTAAGTTGAATTATGTTTTAATTCGTTTTTAACTGTAGCTATTTAAATAGAAAAAATCGAATGTAACTTTTCAAGTAAAAAGTTAATTTCTACTAACCTGTCTAAAGTTTTTGTAAATGTGTGTATCCTACGAAACCTTCAAGAATAAGATACTAAGGAGAGAAAATGAAGTTAATTATCAAGATGTAAAAGTGAATATGTTTAACAGTAATCATTTTGTTATTTGTTAAGTTAAAAATAAATGAATTATTTTTCAGTTTATGAAAACTATGTGCATAAAAAACATTATTTTACGCGTCTTGTTTAATAATGTATCCTACGAAATGCCATTTATTTAGATGTGTTTCTTTCTTATTTTTAAGTATTGCCATAAAGTACATAAATATATATACACATAAAGTTATTATTAATATTAGTGAAATAGAGAGCAAAATGATTTGGGATGTATCCAACGATATATTTCGTAGGATATAATTACATGCGTTATTTAAAGTTATGTATAAATGAGTTTGCAATTCCGATATAGATATTATTGTCAGGACTTCGTTAAAATGTAATTTTTAATACAATGTCACAATACTACGGATACCTATGTACTTAATGTTCTTTAAAAATTTCCTCATTTTGCAAACTGTTCATGGTTAATTAAAATGTAAACTTTTCGAAATTAATACATTTCAGAGTAAATTAGATAAAAGTCCGAACAATTACCTACCATGTACAAAGGCATGTCATTTAGAAACCAACGTAGCTATCTGTTAAAAGACTGAAGAAACAAACTAGGTTTTTTTAATTTTGACCTCTGATATTTGCTGTTTTTCTCATAAATATTTTGTTTATATGTTTTAGATTTAATGGTTTTGACTAACACTGCGAGGTTATGCCGTTTTCATGAAAAACGAAAAACCGAAGACCGCGAATATTTAAAAAACGAGGCCCTGAGAATTAAAAATTACTACAAGTCTGTGGATACTCTTTCTGAATGTGATTTTCGACAACAGCGCAGATGTAAAAGAAAGCAAGTGGAAGACCATCGTCAAAAGAAGAAAGCAAAAACCTAAGATTAATTTAATCTTATCGCAACAGCTGCTGATAATAAACGTAAAACGCGAACAAGAAAAAGAAAAAGAGCATCTCGTGCTGTTGCAAAATATAGAAGATTTCTTAAGAAAAAGGACCAAGAAATTGTATCAGAAAATAAAAAGCACTTAGAAATTGTATCAGAAAAGAAAAAGGACTAAGAAATTGGATCAGAAAAGAAAAAGGACCCAGAAATTGTATCAGAACAGAAAAAGAGAACCATAGCTGAAAAGAGTCTTTATAGATTAAAAATAGAGAACTCAAACACTTCAACTGCGACATCCGACAATAAAGATTGGTGGTTCACCGTCAAGGGTAAAACCAGCCATACAGAAAAGGCTTGTTTTGCATGACGCCATCGTTCAAGAAATTACATATGACAAGATTTATAAAACGAGAAACGACAAATTGTGACGAATCTTATCCATCTTGTTATGAAATATCGAATGAGAAAATTCACGGCTAGGACTCTAAAAACTGGTACCTACCATTCTACTAAATCTACATGTGCAAAAAACCTAATGTAATAATTGCTGCTACAGTTCAAAACGTTTTCATTCGAGATGATGTTTCTAGATTATTCCCAATAAAAAAAGATTTTGGTTCTGTAGATAAATAAAAAGTACACAAACGAATGTTGCAAGATTATGTGAAAAGTACCTATGTTTTTATAATTTTGCGCTGAACACCCTATTATTAACACTAGCCATGCTACATTTTGTAGACTCCGTCCAAAGTATGTAATACTCGTTAGGTTTTGCTCTATTATTTGCTTGTGTATCTATATCATACAAATGTTTCTCTTAAATTAGCTGCTGAAAAAGATTGATGCATATACCAAATAACCCAAACGATTTCATTGCATTAACAGATGAAAATTTAAATGAAAGGCTTTACGGAATTGAACAAAAGAGTGCCATAATCTTTTCAGAGTGTAAGAGATCAGTGACTGAAATTGCTGGAAATAAACGACTTCAACTAGTGAATAATGAAAGTGATGGCAAAGAATTTATCAGTTGAATACGCTGCCTTCAAAATTCATTCCAAAAATCAATTTACAGAGAGAAGAAGTTAAAATTAATTTATAACTAAACCATGTTTTGACATACATGGATTTTACCGAAAATGTTACAACGAAGTGTGTGAATAAATATCAATCCGCATATTGGACTTAAAATCAAGTCCAGTTGTAATTTAATTGGGAAATGAATTACCACATCACTCTTTTGCTGTTACAAGTGATGCTCATCAATACAATGCAACAAGTATGTGTGTGTGTGTGTGTGTGTGTGTTTTTAGCAAAGCTGTGTAATTCCCGAAATAAAAAAATAGTAACTAATGTTGAAGAAATTATTTATTGGATGGACGGACCCTCCCAGTCAATATAAGATTAGAAGTTATATTTTCCTCTATCAGTGAACATTTGTACTTCTTCAACATCAAATGCTCTTGGCATTATTGGGAAACAGGGCATTGTTGATGACCTCACGATGGCGCATGGGGGGGACTATAAAGAGGATGACAGATGATGCTATAAAGCATGCACCTGCTAGTATTCAAAGTGCACACGATCTCTTTGTTTTTATTAAATTCCTCGCTAGCTTTAAAATTAGACTGTAAAAAGAGATGCTGCATTTCATTTCCAGAAACAATGAAAGTTCACTATGTTCAAGAAGGCCCTGGTTATAATTATGCTGTTGTTGTACTACATGTTCTGCTAATGAAATATGCGATAAACGTGGGCCATATTAACGCTAACTTCATAAACTGTTCAAGGATGATGATCTATTAAAGGATGACATTTTAGTCATTAGAACGTCAGATGAAGAAATGGAACCATTTTATTTAGTTAAATTAAGTAAGGTCAACAAAAACTTGATTTATGGTTTCTGGTTAGAAAGAGAAACATATTTCACGTATAGAGTTTCCTTATCTCAGAAATGCGTGATGTTCAGACTCTGTTATTTTACGAAGGAAATTGTACACTAAAAACTCAATAAGCTATCTTCTTTACTGAAATTACCAAAAATAGAGGTTAATTTGTCGTTTCCTCAGAGTCAGTATCACCTGTTTGCATCCACACCACACTATATCTTTATACATTAACTATTGAACATTTGTTCAGTATTGTTGTTTACATAAATAGATTATACCTAAACATATTTATAACATTTGTATCTACTTATGAGTAAAATATTTGTCTATGTTAAATATAATTGTTGTTTTACTAATACATTTTAATTTTTTCGCTTACCCAGAAATGTGTACTTTTTTGGTAGGTATCCTACGAATCGTTTACATTTTTGATATTTTAAAAATTATATAAGGGGTTCTATAAATAAATAATTCATCTACGAATAAGTTTATATATTTGCATTTGTATTGAAATCTGGTGTCTAATGAAACATTTAAAATAAGTGTTGTATTAAAATGTTAACATTTTCTAAAATTACGCATACTATTTTTAATAGTAAAATTGCACCAAATTGGCAATTATAGCCATTTAATTTTAATATAGGTTCAATTAACTCATACCTGGTGCGTCCATTAAGTATCTGGACTAGTATACAAAACAAGAAATTATGAATACCAAATTTTATTTACATAAATAGGAGGAATGTAATAGATGCAAAAAATATATTAAGAGCGTTTCTCAACATTCCGAGCTATGCATTTTTCCCAATGTTGGTGGAGTTCATCAAATACACTGCTAAACAATTTTGATCTCCATTTTCAATCCGTTCATTTACGTACAGGCTTGTCAAAAGTTTTTTCAGCTAAATCCTTCTTTAGAAGTCAGAAAAATGAAAGTCTGCAGCGGCTAAACCAGGACTGATGGTGGATGGGGTAGCTTTTGGATGTCAGATCTTTGAATTGTCTCCTGAACAACATTTTGCTTGGTGTATCAGTGCATTGTCTTGTAGAAATCACATTCTGCCCTTTCTGTAAGAAGAGCCCTTGATTAAGACTTTTGTAGTATTGTCCAGTCTAACTTCGACCCTTTCGAGATAGTTTACAAGCACAATTCTACGATAATCATAAAACACACAGTCAACATGAATTGACGGCGATGTGACCGGATCTTTCTCTCTTGAATTCACCTATCCAAAAGTAAATAACACTTTTCTCAGGTGATGCAGCATCATTCCCGTGTTATAATAGAAGACTGATGATGTCAGAGCATGATCTCTTCTAAGAATTATTCTTTAGAAGAGATTTGATAACAGAGCGTGCTTCACAGTCGCTAAAATTTGCAGCCATCGTGAATAAATGCTGTACAAATTTATGACATTTTAAATTTGAATATTAAACCACATACAAAGTACATTGAAATCCATATTGCCTGTTTATGTACCTATCTTAGCCATAGATATTTCATACAAAAATTTAAAATAAGATTTTCATGGCTAGTCCGGACACTTAATGGGCGCACCACGTATATTTACGTAAAAATAGTGTTTTTACGAAAATTTACGTGCTGCGCCCATTAAGTGTCCGAACTAGCCATGAAAATCTATTGATATTATTTTAAACTTAAATAAAGAAATTATATTTTCGTTTCCTAGCCTCAATATCGAAAACGATTGTCATAAAAATATCAATAAAACTCTAATTAATTGAAGTTGAGTAAGGAAAATCTAAATGAGCACAGATGAGACTCCCAAAAAACTAAATTTATGACTAAAAATAAAATATTTCAATCATTTTATTTTTGGCAAAAAATATCAAAAAGACATGTTTTATTGAGAATGATCCTGTATGTTTCCAGTCTATACTTTTCGTAGGCGTATTAAACATGAGACAATTGAATTGTTAATAATTTAATCTCTTTCTTTTTTAAATATAGCTTCTATTCGTTTTAGAACATTTTTAAAAAGTAGTGTACAAAAATCAATAGTTTTCTATGTAATGTATGGATGTGTTTCATTTATCTCTTAAAAACCATGAATATTTTATCCAGATTTTTATTCATTGGGGGGGGGGGAACAGATTAAAAGATTTATTTATTTTTATATAACTTCCTTGCTCTATGTGCTGCACATTTATGCTCTAGATGTTTTAGATGTTCTCATACACAGAAAATTCTATAAAAAAAATAATTGATTTATGAAAATATCAATTTCTACCAATTCAAATGATGCAAAATTAAGTTGATCATTCACTGATTATCCCTAGGACGGTAACTACCTCTATAATAAATTAACCTTCCTACTTCTGACTGGTTTATAGAAATTTATATAGAGTCAAGATTTCGTTCATTAGTTTATTATCACACTGCCTTGATCAGGTCTCGTTATCTAGTGAATGGCAAAACTGGGGTTTGTTTCTCTTTTTTTTAACTGATCATCATTCTCATTACTACTGGCTTCACATATTATGCACACACTATTAACCGAGCATAAATACTTCCTCTATCAGATATTCAGCTCATTCACTAGCTTTTTTAGTTTTGTTCTTATTTATTTGATTAGATTTGGTAGTTATTATTATTAATATCATTTAGTTAATGCTTTTCACAGGCACGCGTGTTGATATTACTACTATATAGCATCTTCTCTATAAATTAGGTATCTTTCCGATTTGATTAGAATTTTGCAAGCTTTTTAAAGTTAAGTCTGTTGTTAGTACGCAAATTTAAATGTTTAAAATTTGAAGAAAAAATAAAATATTATAATGCCCATATTTTATTTTGTAGAATTGCTTAGCAAAAGTTAGTAATTGTTATTCAGTTATTTTTATATGCGATGTCATTTATGATTTTTTTCTAGCTGAAAGAAGTTGCTTTTATGTGTAGATGGATCTTTTAGTTTAGATGCATAAAGATACATAGAAATTTATTGACATTTTATTTTAATGTTTAATAACAAACTTTTTTCACTTGGAAATCGAAATCTTGATCTTATTCAGAAAGTGTTTGTGTTGAATAAATCACTGAAAAATAGGACCTTCTGTGTTACCTGATTTTATATGAAAATGCTTGTAAGGTGGGAGAGTTATTATTTCTTTAAAAAAATATACCAACAAAGGTTTATACTTACTTAGGCTATTTATCAAAGATCGTCAAAGTTTAATTTTGCAGTGATTATGCTGTTTTACAGTCACAAAGATTGCATTGGTTAAAAAGGACCATTATTTGATTTTATAATCACAATGATAGTACTGGGTGAAAAGGACTGGTCAAATTTTGTTTGAACCTGGAACAGAATAACAACAGAGAAGCCATATTTGGTATCGAAAATAGCGCAATTTTATGGAGAATCAAAACAAAAGCCCAAGATACAGAGTTTTTTTTTTGGGGGGGGGGGGGGGGTACAGTTATTCATAAAGCA
>JAUYWI010084353.1:0-12864 GCA_034780595.1 Parotoplana pacifica
TTTAAATACTTTCTTCTTGTTTATTTTTCTCCTTAAATTACGTTTCTCTAAATTTAACTCTCTTATTTCATTTTATAGCTATATTTATTTAAACAAAATTGATTTATATTTATATTTATATTTATAAAGTAAAAGATTGTGGCATAGTTGTGGTTTGATACACCTAAAAATTGTAGTACAAATAATATGATCCTAACACGAATTTTGAAACTTGGATGTTGGAGATCTTTTATGTAGATAAGTTTTATAGCTTATTTGATTATAATTTAAAGAAACAAAGTCATTAAATATATCGAGTTTTTTACGTTAGAAATGCAAACTATTTGATCCGACAAAGCTAGAATGTGATACCTACATCGATTCACATTAGCTACCTTTGTAGCGATGAGAGCTTTTAAGGAATAAAACACAATTCTGTTTTTGATTAAATCAGAATAATACAATTTTGGACAAGGCTGCAATAAGCACATAAATTTGTTGTTTTAGTGTTATCAAAATCAGGGCTTTAAAAACGATTTTGGACAGGAACATCCTTCACTTTTATAGTGGTTTGAGGTCGGACCCTTCACCTGCAAATATTTGAGAAGGGTTGTGTTAGAAAATCCATAATTTGTTAATAAAAAGATATACTGTTAATGGAAATAATGGTATTTTTATTTAAATAACGTACATTGTCAATTAAACACGGTACACTGATGAATGTAAAAGAATGAACATTTTTATTGAAATAAGGTAGGTACATATGGAAAAGGTATTCTGTTAATTAAAAGTACACTGATAATGAATGAGGTTCACTGTTCATGAATAAAGGTACACAGCTGTCAATAAATAAAAACACTATTCATGAAAAAGGTACACTAGATTACAAGTTCAAATAAATAAATAGGGACCATATTAATTAAAGTCACTATTTATCAGTATCTCAATCTACAGTATACCTAGTGACTTGAGTGATGCCTATTATGTGTCTTCAGATGCAAATCTGGGCAAAAAAAACAAATATTTGTTCCAATCTACTGAACTGAAGAGCTTTTTTATAAGTTACGAGGAGGTTTGATAGGTACCAATACTTCTACTACTACTACTTTGAATTTCTTGTTTTCCGAAACGTCGTTGATAGAATCTAAATACTCTCTTATTGCAATTGAATGTCAGTCCTATGAAAAAACCTTGACCTGACAGAATAATATCGCTAATCAAATCAATTACACTTGATTGCAATATGATGTTCAGTCCTGGGAGCAACCACCCAACTCCAAATAAGCAAGATAATTTAATTCCGGCCAACATTATCACCGAATTGTAGCTATCACAATTTTTATCTCTTGACCGCTGCGCTTGTCTTGCAGATCGACACAACGAGATCAAGGTAACAATTAACAAAACAAATGAGGGAACTATTGTTATACCAGCAACAACAGTAACGCCATACAGTCGTGATTCTGGCGTCATGAAGCAAGCTGAATTTGAATCATTCACATCCAAATAATAAATCTGAAAATGTCCCATACACTCGCAGAAATGACTAGCCAAGCATATTGCAATGTACAAGAATGGAATAGTATAGCAAACAGCGGCTTGACAAATAAATTGTTTCATTTGTTGGTTGTGCTGCTTGACATGCTTTGAAATTGTAGTGGATAGACTACTTGTAAATACTCGAGCAGAATTGACGGCCATTAGCAGACTCCAAGAAAAAGCAGTCAACAAAACGTATTGATTTACTACTGAGAATATCAGACAACCAGACGGTCCTAGGTGTAAGAGACGTAAACGTCCAGAAATGAAGAAAATGAGATAATTCAAAATAAGTGATAGAGAATAGGCTATCAGACCAAGACCTGGAAGTGTCCGTAACTGAGAAAATAGAGAATATGTTACCAAGGTAACAACTAAAGAAATCAAAGAGAGACAGGTTAAAGAACTTGAAATTATCGATCGAATAATTTGAAGTTCATCAAGAACTTTTATTGGTGTAGTAATGACACTTTGGTTATCACATATGTACTGAGCTACAATGTTCTTTGAAAGAGCTATCCAATTGGCGTCTTCGTATAAAGAGTTGCTCTCAGGTTCTTTAATTAAACTGTAAACCCAAATCGAACAGTTGCTTTGACAACTTGTGATAACTGAATTGATGCTCAAATCGCTTTGATTATCTTTTTTACTGAAGCACCAAGACATGTATGTGTTCTCGCATCCATCACCTGTTAAATTAAAGCCAGATAATCCCACTGTAAAGTTTTCAGGAAATGTTTTATCATATTGTCTTACTTTTTCAATAATCATACTGAAATAGTCTGTCCCATTGACAGTACCACTAAAATGATGTGAGTACTTCAATTTCTTTCGCTTTTTGTTTTTATAATATATCCATTCTATTTGGTAATCTCTATCAGATATAATTTTATTATCCATCAAAGAGAACGTACAAATTTCTTGAAACACTTTGCTTGATGAATTTTTGATTGAAAAATGATCACAAAATGTCATATCTAGATATCTTTGATCGTTTTCAAATAAAAGGTCAACTTCTAAAGTAAAAAACCTAAGCTGAGAACTACAGGTATGAGCGGTGGCATTAAATATTTCTATAGATGTACATTGAGATACTAAACAAATGTGACAATTTTGATGCCTTTCAACAGGTCCTGAACAAAATTTCTGTCTAGAATATTCATCAACTGTATATATTGCTGGAGTCTTTTGACGAAAATCAATCATAGAAGAGAATGGCGGAAGATACAATTTATGCCCTGGAATTGTACTTTCCAAAGGGGCCTTACAACATGTTCTATAGGTACCAAATAATTTGATACTGCAAGGTAGACATAATTCAGATTCACTCTCTGGATAGGAAGAATAGAAATTTCTACAATACCATTCGGTTGCTGAAATGTTCGTCATTGAAAAGTTGGCATTTAAGGGTCCTTTGGTTTTGCAAAAAGGAAGTGAATCCAAAGAGCTATTTATATTAAAAGATGTAAGAAGCTTTAATACGACGTTAATATTGATAATTACTGGACATCTGAAATATAAAAGAAAGTTTAAATATCCTTAGTTACCATATATAAATTTTCATTAAATATATTTTTCACTTGAAAATTGTTGAAAACCAATATTGCATAGTAACTAGGACTTGCTACTAATTTCTCCCCATAGCTATGATGTTATGAAGATTGACCTCATGAAGCCATAGCTACCATACATGAAATTTAATTTCATGAAGTTTTGACTTATGAATAATTTCTAGAAATGCCAATATTGAATAGTAAGAAGTATTGGTTTACTAATTTAAATAGTCAGCTATGCTTTTATGGGCATTTGATTAAAAAAACAATAATTACCACATGAAAACTTTCATTTGTTTTGTAAATTTGTTGGTTAGCTATTTTTGCTAGGGAGGAAGCAAGAAATTATATAAATGATTACAAAAAGAAGAGATCAAATGCTAAAAAGTGTGTTAGCGCAAACTCTAAATGAAAAACTTTTTCAGTGTTAGCTCTCATTAAATGATATGAGTCTTAAATTAATAAGAATCGCTTTGTTTGCGCTAATATTTTAACACGTCATTAAATACATATATATATATTTGTATACATGTATATTTGTTAATTTTAATAATGTTTTACTAGATCATTGAATTAGATTGTTACTTTAGCGCAGTTGCTTAAGGTGTTGGGTATTAGGACTTAAGAAGCATAGGTAAGATTCCGGCGTATGATCGAATCCAGGATAGAACTCATGCATTAGTTTGTTAGGATAGTGTAGGTCCTAGTAGCGCAGATGGTTTAGGGATTGGGTATAAGGGCTTAGGAACTATAGGTAGGATTCCGGCATCTCCTCGACCGCTTCGCCCTCTCGGGGAAAAACAATCTACTGCTCTTTGTTGGCTGGCAAAGGGGACATTCATTGTATGTGGAAGAGCATTTCCGCCAGGAGATTTATCTGTAGGCGTCTTCTTTATTGCTTCTATAATCTCTTCATTGGTGAAATTTGGCTCATCGATTTTCTATTGGGATTTCAATAGTTCATTGTAGAAGTGCTGCACATGGAATTCCATCTCTGGTCTGGAGGTGATGTCTAAATTTAGTGGGGGATGGGAGTTTTGAGTTTAATTGATCTTTCCACTTTTTACAAGCTTTGTTTGGCTGCAGCTGCTTTGATGAGGCGCTCCTGGCGATATTTTTCGTAGTCGTCTTTTATTTACTTTCTCAGTTGTTTGGCGATAACAGTGTATTCAAATTCTTTACCTTCCAATTCCTTTCTTCTCTCGTGATGTTTCAAAGTTTCTGGTTTGAGGCGATTTCTCGTTGGTGTTTGAGTTGGTGTAGTGCATTCAGTTCTGCATTTAATGATTTGTTTTCTACGAAGTTGTTGTAGTCATCATCGATGTTCGTTGAAGTAATATTCCAATTTTCTTTTGTTGCTATGTTGATCAGTTTGTGTTCGTCGATAGTACCTCGCTTTATATTTTGGCAGGCAGCTTGATGAATTTTGGTTTCTTTCCTGTTATCGATGCTGACACTTGGAATGAGGATGTTGTGATCAGAAAGTTTCAGAAACCGATTGTTTGAATGTTGGTGTCGATGCGTTTGTTGTCAGTGAGGAAGAAGCCAATTTCCTTTTTCGTTTCTTTATTTGGGAATATCCAAGTCTATTGTTTCCCCTTTCTTTTCTTGAAGAAAGTATTCATGATGTAGAGCCTTCGTGCTTCCGCAAAGCTACCATTCTGTTTCCTATCTTATTTCTGGATCCGCTTCCCTGGAATCCAATGTAGTTGTTATCTTGTACGTTTTGGCCGATTTTCGCGTTGAAGTCGCCTGCCAGGATAGTCTAGGTACTGTGATCTTTGAGGCAGTTTTCTATGTTGTGGTGGAAATCTTCGATGTCGTCGTCATCGGCTGTGGAGGTAGGGGCATAACCAGCAATGATTTTGAGAGTGTCTTTTTTGTTGATTTTGATCATGACTTTTGCATGTCTTGAGAAGATAAAATTGCAGGAGATGGTGTTTTTCCACGACGGATCTATGATGAATACGACTCCGCCCACCAGTACAGTTTTCGTAATAGTTGCTAAAGAAGACATGGTGGCCGGTGTTCCAGTTTACTTGAACTACTGCGGTATGTCAGTTCGAGAAAATATACACTTTTATTATTATTATTTTATTCTTCTCTTCCTCTTCTGCGGGATTCATTGATACAGAGGATGTTGATGTGCTTTTTGTCAATTTCTTGAATGAGAGTGTCGACATAATGATCTTGGAAGTCGTGTGACAGTTAATGTGGTTATAGTACGATGGTGCCATGCTGACCATGGCAGGTTGTGAAACCCACCATATTTTTCGCTTCCATATCGTACTTCTGGATTTGATGAGTACCACGCCGGACTAGGGCCGTTTGTTTTTGTGTTTGTTCATGAAGAAGAGGGCAGAGGTCTAACAGATCCCGATGACCAAATTGCTGGGATCCTGGTGGTTTTGGTAGAGTACCTTCTCATAGGCAGATCTGACTAAAGAGGCTAACGGGTTCCACCTACCCTGGTTTGGAATCAGAGTTCTCTCTTCCCTAGGATAAGTTGGTCCGCGGTACCTTATTCACTTATTCGGTGCAAACCCTAGTAGGGTTTCCTCTATCCGCCACCCAGTGAACGCGCCTTCACCTCTAACTTCTAAAATTTTCAACTAAATTCCGGAAAAGAGATCAACTTGCCTTACAACGGCCCTCTAAACCATTTTATTTTATTTTAGAGAAACTACATATATGTGAGTGAAAAGTTACTACTCACGAAGAAAAAAATTATTAAAAAATGCTAATTAAATTAATTAAAGCAAATAGCACTTAGTTGAAGTAAAATGTTCAATTTTCTAACTTAGGTACCTACAATTACTTATATATTCTAATACATAATGTAATTATCCATTTAAATAAATATTGTTGTCAACGTTTAACTAATAAAAAAGACAGGTTTGTAGGAAACTATAAAGAATTATTTTTCTGTTCAAGTATCCACTTGTCTATCCAAAATATTTTGTTTTTACTTAAACTTTTATTGTAGATTTGTTAGAACAGGATAACTAAACTTTTCCTAGTGACAAAACATACATATATTCTAAAACTTCAAAAGACAGCATAATATATATCTGAACGTTGGTTTTCGAATACCCATAAGTTATAAAGATATACGTCTACTTAACTATTTTAGAATATAACAAAAGGTTAAATGTTTATTAATTGAAACCCTACAATAAGTGGAAATGTTATGTTTTTAGAAAAATAATGTACATTGTTATCTTTAAATTTTGGACCAAATTTCACCATCAACTATTCCTAATACGGTTAAAGACGTCAAAGCACTTAACTTTGTATGCAGTGAAAGCGTTTGATTTGTGTTCAGATTATCAACTGAAGATAATAGATACTTGCTCCGTCTGTTAATGAGCCCTCAGGTGCGTGTCCCGGGTGAGGGAGGCGTAGCCAGCGCTCTCCCCTAATAAATATGGAGTATACTTTTTGATTGTGTGTCACCTAAATTGAGAATGTATTGCGCTTTTTCGTAATTTATTATTTTAAAAACCACTCAGATAGGCACCTATTAATGTATGAATTATAAATGTTAAATAAACAAAAATTCTAAAAACAATTCGGCGCTTTGCATCATTATGCTTATTATAGTAAATGTATTTCATTCTTAGGGAAGAATAGGTACCTTGAAGCCCCACCCCATAAAACTTATAATATCAAAATGATTTATCAGCTAAGATTTTTTTATTTTAAAATTACCTGACACCAATTATAGTGTAGCACTAGTAGATGTACATAACAGATTATGATTCTAAATACCTACATACATACATTATGTAAGTTCGTATAATTTCTATTTTTTCTATTTTTTATTCGTTTTATATTAAATCGAATAACCTGAATTACGATTTTCTAGCAATATTAAAAATAAGCCATGTTTGAAACTAAAAAAAATCATAACATTTAAAAAATAAATCTAAAATGAATATCTTTAACTAACTGCTTGCACCAAGATGCAAAGTTTCAAGACGGTTAATGAACGAATACCTACTTCAAATTTTGAGTTAGAATAGCATCACTTTTAAATGAGAAGGACTCATAAATGGCCAATCTTAACGCACATAATATTTGCGTTAAGGTGGGTCATTTTCATATAGACAAAGGCTGAGCTTTGGAGCTAATAGCCGATTGCATTGCATTGCATTGGCTTGGATTATTTTTATGGCAAAAATCGTTTTATGTAAAGATATTTGAAATATTATTTCACATTTGCAAATTTGCCTATTAGTACGGGGGAAGGATGTACTCAGGGTTAGAAGCCCACCTATTGGACCTCCTACAACCTAAAAAGATGTAGGCTGACTACGGGAGCCTCCACTGCAAGTCCCAAGACCGGATAAATGGTGAGGGTTGACGGCAGGAAGGGCATCTAGTCGTAAAAATCTGTGCCAAAACAAATATGAGATGCGAAAAATTAAGGAAATACACAAACGATGCACAGCCACATCGCCGTAACGCTGTGAAAATTGGGCAACTGCTACCTTATTAAGAGGTTAAAGAAGATAGCTCAAAGAAGAGAAAAAAAATATATCTTTACCAGAAAATTCATGATTGCAACACTAAACGTGGAAAAATTGAGGGGAAAAGAATGGGAGATAGGGAATGTGATGGAACAAAAGAAGATAGATGTGTTGTGCGTCCAAGAGACAAGGTGGAAAAGACAAAAGGCAAAAAAGGACATATGAAATGGCTACAAGCTGTAGTACACAGGTGAAAACAATATGAAAATGGAGTCGATATGCTGAGCTCAGGGATTAAATAGGGAATTGTACAAGTGAACAGAGTTTCAGATAGGCTGATGTGGGTAAAGCTGGAGATAGAAAAGGTGATAGTAAATGTTGGTTGAATGGAAGAGGAGAAGCTTAGCTTCTGGGAGCACCTAGATGGAGTGGTGATAAATATACCAGAGGAGGAGCAGTTGTGGCTTGGAGGAGACCTAAATGGACATGTGGGTGAAGGAAACGATGCAGTAGATGTCATAGGAAGACATGGTGTTAGGATAATAAAGGAGGGGGAAAGAAGTGTAGACTTTGCAATGACACATAGAATGGCAGTGATCAACGCATACTTCAAAAAGAAACTATCAGGGCAAATAACATAGAGTAGTGGTGGACTACATACTCTGTAGAAGGAAAGAGTAAAAAAGGTACAGGGACAGCCATATAATACAAAACAGAGGCGGAGATAAAAATAAAGAAAACTTGTTCATGGAAGCTGAAAAATATAGAAAACAAAGAAATATTTGTTGACAAGTGGGACAGAAACTTGGACTGGAAAAGTCGTTGGAGGTGTTAAATCAGAAGAAAGGAAATAAGGAATAGATATGGTGGTGGTGCAGCAACGTACAAATTGCTACAAAGGAGAAATATGAGAAGAAAAAAGAAAGGGACTTAAACTGGAGTGAGGAAACAAGTAAACATTTTACAAGGCAGCAAAAAGGGAAGTGGACAAAGCAAAAGCAGAAGCATATGAGGACCTGTATAACAGTCTAGAAAAGAAAGATGGACATTCGAAAGCTATTAGATTCATAAAACAAAGGAATAGGAATCAAACGATGTAAGAGACAGATGGAAGGAGTACTACCACCAGCTTATGAATGTGGGAAACCAGAGAAGAGTGTAAAATAAAAAAGAACAGACATAGAGGAAGTGAGTGAGGAAGAAGTATCCAAGGTATTAATGGGTATGAAAAGTGGAAAGGCAGTTGGACAAGATGACATACCAATAGAGGCATGGAAACCACTTGGTAAAAAAGAGATAGATAGACTAACAGCAGTGTTTAGAACGGTCAAGTATACTGAGAAATGCCAGCAGATTGGAGACAAAGTACCTTTATCCCAGTCTTTAAAAACGAGGGTGATATACAGGTCTGTGGAAACTACCGTGGCATCAAACAAACATCACACACACTGAAATTATGGATAAAAGATTGAGAGAGATCGTGACAGTTACGCACCAGAAGTTTGGTTTTATGCCTGACCTGATGCTATTTTTGCACTACGGCAGTCGATAGAGAAGTACAGGGAAGGACAGAAAAACATGCATTCCATCTTTCTTGCCTTGGAGAAGGAATATTACTGGGTACCAAGACAAAAACTGTGAAACTGAAGGGATTAGAGGAGAAGTACATCAGACTTATACAAGACATGTACAAAAGGTTTACAACAAAGTGAGGTGTGCTTCTGGTGAGTCTGAGCACTTTGAGGAGACTGTGAGACTTAATCAAGGCTCTGACCTGAGTCCATTTCTTTTTGTTTGGTAATAGACTGTCTGACGGGTAATGTGATTATAGGATTGGAGTTAGGGGCAGAGGTAGAACATAGACTACAAATGTGGAGAGCAGCAATGGAGGATGGAGGAATGTGAATTAGCAGGCAGAGAACAGAGTATTTTAGTATTTGGGTCCTAAAATCGATAAATCAAAACTACAGTCAACCAAAAATAACTTCTTACTTTGTAAAATAAATGATCATCAGTTGTTCGCTATCTTCCTCAACAGCCTCCATCTCCGTGCGAATAGTTCTGTTGCAATAACGCGGAAAATTCAATGCCACCAAACGGCTCTCATTTGCAAAATGGCACTTTGCACAATATTGATTTCTATAGAATCTGTTTTCTTGCCAATCATAAACCATTTTCTGTTGATCCTCTACAGTTAAACTAGGATTTTGGCAAAGTTCCAAATAGTTTTGGCTGGTTAACGATTGATAATTTACTTTAGGACATCGAGTTACGACAGCCAATAACTTTTTAGTGACCTTCCAAAGTGTTTCGTCTATGTTTAGATCAAGTGCAAAATCTGCATGCAAGTTAAAAACAACTTTTATACAGTCGTAATACGACTCTGTGTAAATGAGTTTTGTCCAATCAGATTCTATTATAGAGGCACAACATCGTCCTGTACCAGAACAATCCAGTTGTTCGGAACATCTAGAAGTATAGTCACAATCGATATATCCTACAGGGTGAAAGTATAATAGAAGAAATTATTATAACATTGTAGTGCAATATAATATCTACCTATATATATATATATGGTTCAGAGTAGGTAAAGAGTAAGCCGAAGTACGTATAGAACATGACTCCCCTCAATGCGCTCACATACGACAGGCATAAGGGCCGTTTCTCCATTTGCTTTGACTTACTACTCTGCTTGGCCTGGAAGTTGAGCTAATAAAGCCAGCGAGAGTCATATACTTGATGAATATGCGGGGGATTTTTCTTCAATGTCTTGAACGTCACCAATGGTGGATATATGTTTGTTGTAAAGGGCAGGACACTTGGTGAGGTGGTCGTTGTTGTCGATGGCCTGTTCGTCCCACCTATCACAATAAGGGTTGGTGACTTCCTTGATACGGTGTTTATAAGATTTAAGAAGAGCGCAATATCCGGATTTGATTTGGTTGACTGTAGTTTCATAGATTCTCTTGTTGAATTGCTTTGGCTTTTTGTGGCTGTTGTTGTAAGTATCCTGAGGGAAGTTTGAGCCGCATTGAGAGGCATGGGAGTATTATTTTGCTCAAGAGTAGCTCCTTTGTTGGCAGGAGGGTGTTAGCTCTCTTGCTGTGCTCATACTACAATGGGATGGCACCCACTGGAAGGTGATGGTTTGGCTGTTATTACTCATATCGTCAAGGTGCAACCAGAATGTTGAGCTGGACCTCTTTGGATTTTAAGGATACTGGCTCTCGAGTCAGTAAAGATAGAGGCTTTAGTCTAGTCCTTGTGTTTAAGGTTCTTCAGAGCTACTTGTATAGCCGTCATCTCCACCTGATAGCTGGAGCTGTAAATACCAGCAAGAATAGCGTTTCATCAGCTTCTTGCTTACTACATCTTAAATCATTTGAACCATATTTGTGTATTTTTCTATTATTAAAGTTAGTATTAAATAGACAATTAAATCATGCATACTTTATAACCTGACTTTTGAGGGTTAATACTTAAGTACACTCCAAAAACATTCTAACATATTACGACAGTTTTCTGTCAACAATTGTGTTAAAAAAACAGGAATTTTATTTCCGACGTAAAAATTCAGATAAAAGGTTGACGGTTTTCGTCAACAAATATGTCGGAAACTATTAATGAAATAAACTGTTTTTTAAAGAAATTTAAAAGAATTCCCATGCCACTTTCACTTGAATTGTTTTAGAGTGTTAGTTGGTATTTTCTAGGACATTTATAACAAATAATTGAACTTACGAATAACAATATTGGACAATGCAAATGGTAAAAGAAAGAAATATATTAAAAAAGTTATAAACATCTTGACAAATTCAGCTAATAGGTACTGAGCAAAATGAAAGTTTTGAACCAAGAAAATATTATTTAAATGAAATAGTTAACCAATAAAAAGGGTTTATTGGAATCAAATTAAGAGTGAATTGGTAGCTCTAAATATTATGTATTTTATCCCCATAGTGCAGGTAAAGGTATATTTCAAATAACTTTTACTCTAATATAAAACTGATGATATAAAAATGCACTCTTTTTCAAAACTAAACCTATATAATAAAATATTTATATAAATGTCAGGTGACCCTTGAAAGAGTCAGAGGTCAAAAAGGTTTAAATACAAAAATCCGCAGGGGATTTTAGTTTATTGATACCTAATTTCATTCAAATCGGTTGAAGCGTTTTCGAGAAGTTTCCAATTTTAGCCAGAGGGGTACTACCCCCTCCTGTGGCCACGAAGGGTTAAATATACAGTACCTCATGGTTAACTACGTAGATACCTATTTTTGTAAAGTTGAGTACCTATTCTCTTTCGCTGTGTCCCAAGCATTTTATTAGTTTCGGTTATAAAATAAATTTGTTGTGCCTACATTTCAATACTGAAGAACGTCATTAAAGAATGATTGAACTCTAACAGTTGTATAGTTTTTATTTTTGAAGGTATTATATAGGGCGGTTGTTAATTAACTACGTTTTTTATAGAAAATAAAAACGAATATTTTATTAAATGCACAATACTACATACATGTTTACAAGTAATATCCGGCTATGTCAATGTTTGTAGGTAATCATCTTTCATCTTATTGAATTCTTTGTAAGAACAACTGAAGATCTTATCAATCTCTGAAGTCAGGCTGTTCATCGTTGTCATTTTTGAACGCCTCTAATCGATTCGATTTCAGAGATTTGTGCCAGGAGAATAACAAGGCTGTTTCAGTAATCTAACATTCCTCTCTGTAAGGAAATTCAATATTTCTTGGGAAATGTGCGGCACGGTATTGTCCTGAATCAAACACATAAGTATTCTCCATCTGAACGCCAGCATGTAGTGATAAGTGGTCCCTCATTTCATTTAAGAATTTAACATACGTTATTGAATTAATATTCCCATCAAACATCTTATAGAAGTGAGTTCCACTGAGGGTGACTCCAAAGGAGTTTCTCTTCCATTCGGCGTCTCACATGTGTTGCCACACGTTCATTGTCACCATACGAAGACATCCATGATGTGATATATGTTTTAGACAAGAGATAACGGCCATGAAGAACTTTTCGTCTACGACAACTAAATTACACCTGACTTCTGTTTTCAAAACCATCTTTGCAACGTTCAACTCTCAAAGCACGCTGGCCCTCAGTTAGTTTATGTGGCACCCACCGAGTCTTCATCCAAATCAATTCTAGGTCCTCACTAAGAATACGAAGTACTGTAATAGGATGCATAATAGAATGTCTATCGCCTTTTCAATATGGCTTTCTCCCAAATCGATCAACTACTGAACAATGTGTAGCCCTACGTACTGTCATTGATGACTGCCGAGCCCACC
>JAUYWI010084364.1:0-12862 GCA_034780595.1 Parotoplana pacifica
GGTCTTTGGGCATCTCCAGCTTCCTGTGTTGGGGCATCTATAGTAACCTGTGGTTGCATATACAGTGCACCATGTTGCTCCTTCTGACGGCGTTGCATCTGTCCACCCATCAACTCGAAGGACACCTTTTCTAGGTAGAGTTGTCTTCTGCAAAACTGGGCTCCAATCCTCGTTTGTACATTTTATTATGAATATCTAGTATCTCATTCGTGAAAATACAAGAAAAGGCACCTGAAGGGGTGTCTGCTTGCTCAGTAGCGTGACGAGTTGGACCTACAGTTTCGCAGAGGACATTACCACATACAGGCCTACCTCTTGTATCCGGCCTGATGCTGTCGCTCCATATCTTGCCATCCTTCGAAATAAGATCCGTCAAGTCATCAGTTTCGTCGCGTCGCTCTCAGAAGATCCTTCTCGTTTCTGCAAAAGCACATACTCTTCCTCTTAGTCGCTCACGTAACCGATTTCCTCCTCATCTTGGTAAAATCCTTCAGCCTCATCATCACTGTAATTCATAATTAATTCTACAGCTTGCTCTGCGGTGTACCGTTTAGCCATTCTGTGACTAGTAAGATAAAAAATAAGAAAAAATACTGATGTTTGGAAATATTCCACTATCAGTAAACAGTCTTACTATAATATAACAACATCTAAATCACGTGGTATGATAAAACGGACTAAGTGAATATTGCCATAATTGAAAGACAGAATAAAACGCAATGCGCCAATAAAGATGCGCAATGAAGTGCTAGCGGGTGTTGGATGGCGCAGATAATAATATCAGAGCACAGTACAACAATATTTACCTGGTAAGAAACCTTATTTGACTTTTGTCTATACATTATATTGATCGTTTTGATAATCGTGAAAGTGCAAATTAAGTTTTGGGTCGCTAGAGACCCCATGGTATATAATGCTGCTTTTTTTAAATTGGTAATAAATAATCTACAACAATAGTGATTTTTATATCAAGTATAGGAAACATCTGTAAAATATTTACCACAGGTAGTTTAATTCAGAAGTATACAAATTCTAAATGTGTTCTGGCGTCCCTGGTAATTAGAAGATTGATTTCCGTAACAGCTTTTGAATTTCATGGCTAATATAATCACAAAAACTATTGCGAAGCTGTTTACTCACGCTGTTATAGTGAGTCCTGACCAATTATTATTATTAAAAAAGAGCTTTGTTTGATATAAATATACTACTTATTTATATTTCTCACAAGTGATAGACTTGTTAGGCCTCATCACTTGGCATAATCAATGACCTGTTGTTGTTATTGGATCTATAAACGTATGATATTTCAGAAAGATACCTTTTTATCTATTTTGGTTCCAAGTAGTCTATAGGATGAAGTACATTATTTCAGAGGTCTGTCACGTGACTTGATGGGACAATTACAAAAACCTTGCTCAAGTGACACGCATTGATTTTTGACATTTAGGAAATATGGTAAAATATCAACTTTTTTGCCTTGTTTTTCTTTATCAAAATTATGTTTTACTGTTTCCAAGAAAACTAATGTACATACTTAATAGTTTGTTACTTTTGCAGACTTGACAAATACTCCTGGACCAAAATATTAAATTCCCTAACTCTCCTTTGATTATTTTATAAACTATAAGCAACCAATTGAAAAAAATTTAACCAACGTAAAGCGACATGTTTCGCCGTCACTCACCTTATTTATAATTTAATTAATTAAAGCTAAATCATTTTAGTCATACACAAAAACTGTAGATAATTTTTACAAAGTAAGAACGAAGTTAAAACGAAGCACCCTTGTTAGCTAAAGTGCCATGATGACTGTTTCAAAATGGCTTCCTTTATTGAGCATTGATGTTCATCTTTGACTATTGATGACACTCTAAATTGGGCAGATCGACCATTCTGATGACAGTCAACACCTTGCATTATGTGTTGAACCAGTGGTCCTGTTTTGTAATCTTCCTTAATTCTTACATCCAGGTGTCGATTAGTGCCACCATTATAGGAATATATAAACAAAACCAGCTTGGAGATATGCAGGGACGATAAACGTTGATGAAAAACAAATGACCAATTGGTTGAAAGAAAAAGATGTTCTTTTGATATTTTTTATCAATGTCTGACTCTCTTCACTAAACTCTTTGTATGATGACCCAAATAAGGAATGCACTAATGACTTAGAGAACAATCTTTAATGAAGGAGCTGTGGCTATTGAGGTCATTGTTGAGTTAACTGCTTATTTGATTTCGGTAATACCTGTCCTCTCACCTATGACAAATTTTAAATAAACTTTTTAAAAATCAGTTTTCATGGCTAACTGTCCTCCAATTAAGTGATTGTATTCTTGTCTCAAATACTTTTTCTTTACTAAAAAGTGTTAATCAAACATTGCTCAAAAATGTCAAAAGTACAACAAGTGTGCTTTTCGTACAATTAAAATTTTCAATTATTTTTCGCCCCTGCATGTCTCAATGTTTGTGTTCTTTATAAATGCAGTTGTCACCGGTGTGTTGGTCCAACACATCAGTCTGAGAATAATAGAACGTTACAAACCAGGACCAATCATTGAACAAATATTGTGTGTCCTCTTAATGGTCTGTCTTATCACTTTAAAGCATTGTCAACAGTCAACGACAAATTTGAACTTAGATTTAAGAAGCCATCCTACTAAAGCACTTTGTCACAATGTTGCTGGCAATTTGAATATTTGTTTAGGTAATACTGGTGGTTCTTTTGATATTATTCCTACATACATTGTATTAGAATAAATCTACACCGAGGAAGTGTTTAATTAATACAATATAAGGTTGTCTACGAAGACTTCCCTTTTTAACTTATTAAATTAGCCACAGTGTCTGATATTATTGTTGGTGATGCTGATGGCCTTTTTTGATATTGTTTACATGTCTAGCAGAATGGCGTGTGGTTTTCGTTTTCTGAAAATGAAAGGGTGAAAATGGGTCTTTTTCTATAATGATGTTGACAAAAATTACTGACAACACGTTCGGTACTTGGCTAAAGCAAAAAAAAACATTTTGAAACCGATATGTGACCGTGCATATAGAAAACGACCAATTTTAGAATAAAGTAATTTCGAGATATAAGCAATCAACCAAAAATCTATAGCCTTATCCAGAAGTGCATTGTAGGTAAAAATGTAAATAACTTTATACAGTGTTACTTCAAACGCTATTCAGTGAGTCCTACTAATATTACAGAATTTAATTTACCAAAGGTGGACTTATAATTGGCTCTGACATTTCTGAAACTTGTACATTAATGCCACAGATGTGAAAAATTCTACCAAAAACCTGCCTCCAGATGCGTTTGTTTCCTGAAAAACAGAAATGTAAACATGTGTGTCAAATATCCTATTTCTGAATATATATATAATTTATATAATACATTTTTCAATATATAAGCGCCACGGCTGAATGAAAATCACAGATCTGTTGTTCTGAGTTGATCCATAGATTTGTTGTTTTGAGATAGTGAGGTCACCGGTAGGTTTGGTAATAATTATTTTACTAAAGTATCATTTTTTACCTTGAATTAAACGATAAGTATGGGGGGTGAACGATAGTTGTTTATGCGAGTTCAAAGATACGTTTAACGTTTTATTTATTGAGGAGAACGATAGAACTGTGGGCCAAAAGATAGAGTTATGATTTG
This sequence comes from Parotoplana pacifica, assembly GCA_034780595.1. NCBI lineage: Eukaryota > Metazoa > Platyhelminthes > Proseriata > Otoplanidae > Parotoplana > Parotoplana pacifica. The sequence continues at coordinate 3,665 of JAUYWI010084364.1, forward strand.
AGCGATAGGGTTTGATTATGAAGTTGATGCGATCGATAGCGATACGAGGAGAACGAGATGTATTAGGTGAGGTGAACCATATGATAATTATTATTACTATTAGAAATTAATTGTTGATCTTTTGTTGATCCAAATCGATACTGCATTTTCCTTTTTCTCCAATATCTTCCCATAATCTGTTATTCGGTCGTTTTCATTATTATTCAACTTAGTTAATTCTGCTAATTGTGGTTTGTATTTCGGATCCATGTATTTCGCATAGTGCTGAATCTGAATTTCCTTTTTCCCATTTTCAAAATATCAGTGCTACAAATCTCTGAAAATGAAAGAAGTGGCAAAAAACTGTCAAATTAAACTTTTGTCTTTGCAAAAAATATGAAACTTTATTGTTAAACATCAGACCTTTGATAAGGCTCACCAGCCACACATAACTACTAACGTGTTGCTGATAAACAACTGCATATAAAGGAATGCTGTTCTAGAAAGATAAAAGGTTATCCATTTTTAGTTTTAAGAACGTTTTGGAAAAACTACATTAATTTATACCATTTGGCCCGTACTCACATTTTCAGAGGTTTGTCAGGCGAATTGAAGGGTGGGTAGGGCATCAAACAAAAGTATTCCAGAAAAAGCGCAAGGGAATTTATTTAGGATATAAATTGTTGCAACATTGTTTTTGAGAAACTGTAACCTTGGCTAGGGCGGTGTACCTCCTCATGTGACAAAGAGGGATTAAAATCAATAGCCAAATGTTGAAGATAACGGAAGTGATAAAAAGTTTGTTTTGTGTGTCTTTATAAACTTACTATTATCTTAAAGTTACACTATTATCTACCAATTATCTCACTATTATCTTTCTTTTAAAATTGTAGATTTGGCGTTTACAAACTATTTAAATGAAATAATTTTTAGTCACATGCCTAATAAATAAAAGTAAAATATATGAACTAATGTTTGCAATTCTTGTAAAAAAATAACAGCAGTTTAAAATGACAATCTATAGAATTTTACTACAAAAAGTTTCAACACCTTAGAGCCCTCCGAACTGTTAGCATTAAAAACTGGGGAAACTAATCTGAAGACCGTCGAGCGCTGTACATTGGATTCATTAGATCAGTGGATGAGTACGCGGGAGGTGTCTATATCGACGGAGCCAGCGATAATAACATCAACGCTATCGAAATTGAGCAACACAAAGCAGCCAGAATGATACTGGATGTGTCAGAGACACCCCTATTGTCGCCCTGCTGATAGAGGCCAACCTACAACCAATTAAGGTCAGAAGGAAAATACTCCAGATATACAAAAGAGACCATTACCAAGACCTGATCAACTTCTAACCGAACAGAACTACCAAGAAAGACGAAAAGGGCAAATCGTGGCTCCGTGATGCTATCCAAGCAAGCAAAGAAGCAGGAGTGCACCATATTATCCCCAATGAAATCGTCACAAAAACAACTTTCCCCCCTTGGGACAACTCGCACAAATTCCACATCACCAAGCACCTCCTAGAAGGAATCAGTAAACAAAAACACGGCCATCTGCGTCATCAACAAGAGGCCGACACCATAGTTTTCATAATGGCTCAGTTCAAGGAGACCAAACTAAATGCGGAGGAGGAGGCACGATCCACCTGAAAAGAGAAGATAGTTCCCAGAAACTGAAGTTTGGGACTGGTGAAATTTGCAGTAGCTTTAAAGCCGAAACATCAGTCATGCACGTATGCTTGAAGTATCTCAGAGAAAACTGCAACACTAGTAAAGTCGCCATCTTCACTGACTCCAAAGCCCTCCACGACAAGCTCGATTTAAGGACCGGGCGAGCAAGATCTGTCTTATCTGAACGAGTGCTGACACCACCTTAAGTACCACTCCTCCGGGATAACAACCAAGTAACCATCCAATGGATCCCTAATCATATTGGCATTGAAGGAAATGAAAAAGCCGGCACCGTCGCAGGAGAAGCCTCTTTGCTCAATCAAAACGATGTCCCAATTGATCTCGAGACTACTGAAACCACCATCTCCAGAACTCTCAAGCAAAATTGGAAAACGCATAGCGCCCACAACAAGTGGAAACTCGGCAAAGCCTTGGAAGCCGGCATGTCGAGAACCTTCAGAACCACTCTTGCGGCCCTTAGGACCGGTCACAGCATCCTGTTGAAAAATTACAGACATAAAATCGGTTTAGAGCCTGATGCCACCTGCGAAGAAGACAGGGATCATCTCCTCCTGTCCTGCCCTGCTCTTCGCATTAGCGTATCAAGATATGGGGCACCCCCATATTGACTCACTACAAGTGCATCACACCCGCTGAGATGGCTGTCATTTGGTCGGATCCCGGCCAACGAACCTGCTCTATAGCTGCGTAGCAAAGCAGCAACAACAGCAGCACGCGACTCGACCCTCCACGCGGGGTGCAGCGGAAGAAAGCAATTTCTACCAAACGAGTCATCAACGGTACAGGCACACCAAGTCCCCCAACACAGACTGCGGTCTCGCATCTGGGGGTTTTTGTCAAGCCGGAGTGTCACTGCCCGAACACTCTGGCTTCTAATCAGTAGGGCAGGCGACGTCGAATCTAACCCTGGCCCTTCGCAATGCTGGTGCTGTGAAGCCAGGGACGGTCAAGTTCCTATCCAAGGCCAGACGAAAAGCGTTAATAAATTGAGAGATTGTTTTTTTCTGAGCGTATTTGCAGCTCCATCAATCATAGTTTTCTCGGTCTTCCGATCGGTTTGCCACCATGGGCTTTTGAATTTTAGGCACGTGCGGTAGTTTTGCTTGGGGTGCATGGGAACAAGGTCCAAACCAATTTATTCTTTGCCTTTCGATATGGTTGTGAATCTGTTATTCCTATCATTTTTCTGATACGTCATTTCTGATGTGGTCTTTTCTTATCTTGCTTACAACTTTTCTTAGGCATCTCATTTCACAAGTTGTAATCTTCTTTTTAAGCTTTTTGTTTAGTGTCCAGGTTTGGCATTGGTAACACAGTGTTGGGTAGAAGATCATTTTAATGAGTTGTTTCTTTATTTTCATCGGAATATCCTGGTGAGTCAGGATAGGTAATAACTGGTAATTCACATTGTTGGCTTTTTGGATTCTTGTTTCAATCTCTCTATTGTACTTTCTGTCTTGAGTAAAGATGCTTTTAGATATTTGAATTCCCTGACGCACACCTGAGTTTACTTCAAAGCAATTTGACACGCCATTTTGGATTCTAACAGCACTCAGGATCTCAGCATAAATGGCTCTAATATTATCTAGCAGTTGTCCTTTACGCCATATTTTTTCTAGAATTTCCAACAACTTTCTCTGTTGATTTGATCGAACGCTTTTTCTTGGTCTATGAAAGCTATTTCGATGGTTGTTTCACTCCTCTGTCTCAGAGTAAAGATTGCATTAGTACAGCCCAAATTGAATGTGGTTACAGAATAATACTTATGGGATAGCTACTAATCTCTAAGCATCCATATTCAGCAGGTTCGAATCCGACAGACACTACTGATATACGGCAAATACCAAGTAGCTTACTTTTCTGCAGAAATTGGATACATGTTCCTGTTAATATTGACGTTTATGTTTACTTCATTAAAAATAATAACATAATCAATATTATTTATGAATTTAAGAGTAATAATAAAAAACAGGTATACTTTGATGAAAATATATTACTCGCAAATGATAGCCCATGACTGCTGTTTCGGCCTTGTTGGGCCTCATCAGATAGGCACAATCACAGCCTGAGCAATATAAAATGTTCGGATATTTAATATCAAAGAATAAAAGTAAACAAAATTTATTAATTTTGCATAAGAAGAGAAAAAGTAAAGGATATTCAGAAGAAAAGTATTGGAAGCCTGTTTTTTTATTAAAGGCACTCACACTGTCAAATCAGGTTCTGACCAATTTATGTGTTTAAGAGTAATAATCAAAAACAGTATATTTTGATAAAAATATGATACTACTTATTCATACTACTTATTTATATTACTAGCACGTGGTAGGCCAGGACACAATCAATTTTAGGTATCATAAGTCCCCACAATTAAATAAATGTTCTTTTACATTCCTGACTAGTTTTGATGAACTCATGTCCTTAAAACTGCACGTTTACTGATACAAATATTCTAACATTCACATTTATAACAAAATGTAGTCTTTATTGACCTCTGAAAATAATAATAAAAACATTATCTATGTAGATAACCAAAAATTTGTTGCTAAAAAACTGTTAATGTATTCTTTCAAAGTTTAATATTCTGTCACGGATATCACAGAACTATAATATTTCTGGAACATCATTGGAATTGAATTATTGGCATATAAAAACGACATTTTGCAGGACTCTATAATATATTTGTTTCACTCTTTGAAGTTCACTGTTGTACTCTTGTAAAAATATCTTTAAAAAATCTAGAACAGATAATTGTTTCGCTTATTGTTAACCATTTTTTCTAATTTCTAATCTTTTAATTTTTGCTATTTAATAGTTTACTAGTAGTACATTTTTTAATTAATTTTTTTGTAATCGTTTTTTTATAAATTTTCACTTGTAACATTTGGGATATTTTTCATAGATATATTTAATATTTTTACAAATTGTCTATTTTGTCAGTAATTTAAACTGCTTATTTTAAAACCCATTTCAAAGCCACAAGAATAATGATTCACAAAATGATTTGTTGAGAAGGTACTTTCGAAAAGCTTATTTTCAGAATAAGTAATACTTTGCATTGTGTATCATTATTTTACTGCTTAATGACGTATTATTACTTATTATGAAGATGAGCATGTTAGCTTCGAAAGTAACTCAATAAATTATTTTGTGAAAGATTATTCTTGTTCCAATAATTATTCAAACATACATTTTATCGATATAATGACGATTCTACAATTGAAAGTTTTATTTATAATATTGCCATTTTAAGCTAAATTATCACGAAAATTCCAATATAAATATTTCTGCTAGATACATTGTGGATTGTTTTTATTCCGTACACTTTTGCAATCTCTGTATTCAGTGTTTTTGTCAACGTTATCTACATAACTTTCTTAGAAACAATATCTCTACCACCAAACCAATGGAATGTAAGGAAACCTGATACTTCAATCATTTCTGGTGGCGATTTGGTAATTTTAGTCTTCTGAATAGGGTGCGAAATAAATAGAAAGTTTGACTTTTATGTTCAAGTTTTTTTTATTGTTATTTTCTTTTTAAAACTAATTACATTTAAGCAGTGGTCAGTTTGAGCTTCTTCGTTGTGTTATGGATTATGGAGAAACAGAATCTTTTGTGCACTTTTTATTATGTATTCCTAAAGCAGCTGGTTGTCTTTTTATGATTATTTTGAAATAAAAAAAACTTTTTTGGTAGGTATATTGTATGTGTTGTATATGTCTAGTTTTATTCTTATTTAGGCGCTGTTAGTCCGAGATGAATTTTTTGCCATAACTATCCTCGTAGGTGAAAACAAATTAGTTTATATCTTCTAGAAAAGATAATTTAGTTATAAAAATGTGTAGGCATTGAGTTGTTGTTTCGTATAATTTGATTGACAAAATGTATTTGAGCCACAATTTTGATTTATATCGTAGCCACATAAGCTTCTCAGAGTACCTTTTTATATAACAGAAGTGCAGTGTGGGTAGTTTGTTATAGGAAGGATTTTCGATCTCTTATCCCCGGGATAAAATAAAATAAACTCTAGATAGCCTGCTATTGATTTATGGATATTTTTATGTAATCAGCACAAATATACAAAAATCTTATCAGTTGTGTTGGGACGGCTTAGACATAACAATCACACTTTAGTTTGAATGAACAGCGTAATTTTATCGAGACTCCGAAAAGAGTTATAGACGATAAGTAGAAGAAGGAAAAAAATACGAACATCTGCTTTCTCAGTCAATGCCTTGCGCTGTTGAACCCAGAAATACACGGGGAATGTTCTGGCGTTCTTTTCCCCGTATATAGATTAGACTTAATTACATTTCAAATGGAAGATTAGCACCGAATTGCTTTCAACAAAATTGGCTAAAAATTAGGTAAGCATTGGCATACGCCTGGCCGGGCTAGGTATGAGTAGTATAGTAATGGGGCATAGCTGGCAGCGAAGTGTTGGGTTTTATTTTTGAAAAATTAACCAAAATAATAAACAGCAGAGTTGGTAGGTATGTATATGTGATTATGTTGGACTTTCATATATTATTGTGTGTTGGAATCAATTATCAAATAGCCCTGTTGTTTTATGGATTATAATTAAAACAGTGCTCATATTTTGAGGAAATTGTTTGCCTTCTTAAACTGTGCCTTGTAGTTTGCCATATTGCTGGCAGCTACCGCTGCTTTCTCTAGGTACCTAAGTATATTTTGTTGTACTTATATAGAATGTTTTCGACCTTATGAGATCATTCAATCAGTTAGCGCGCGCAGAGTGAGAAGTTGGCTTCTGATGTATCGTGGCATTTGTCCAGATAGGTCCATACAGCTGTTAGTGGTGTCGGTGACAGAGTTGATTCACTGCTGAGGTCTGGAGAGCAAACCTGCAAGTCCCCCGAGACCGATACTTAATTAGAGGCCTAAAGAAGAAAATGGACGAGTTTTTATTTTTAGAGAGAGAGAGAGAAGAAGGTGTTTGTATAGCTACGTGGTTGATGAAGTTGCTTGGCGATTTCCGAAATGGTTGGAGTAATACAATGTAATACATATATAGCTATGAGGTACCGGTGTCTATTTGTTTTGATTTTTTGGTACTGAGTACCGAGAGCGGGGGTTGATATAGGTACTGAGATCATTAGAACAAGATGAGTAATCAAGATATCAACAATTCATTTCCCCAGTCAGATCAATCTATGGTATTGTCCTAACTACACCAATAGATAGTATATGTACATTTGATCAGAATATCTAACTGTCTTGGAGTTCGATATGGAATTTAAGAAGTCTATTTATCCTTCGATCTATCTTGTTCTCTGCCTTTTGGCAGGTCCATGTCTATGGATTCCACTTTCTTCACTGTTCCCTATTATGTGCCAGTTCCTTAAGATCTGAATGTGATACTATTACAAGATCCGTTTACATGTTTTACCTTCGTTTGCTTTGGCTTCTTTTTCCTAGAAGTCTGCCTTCAATGACTGTTTTCAGTAGGATATCTAATCTCAATTTGTGATCTATCAAATTTTTCTTACGCTTAGTAATTGTATTTAGTAGGTTCCTTCTTTTCATTGATATACGTGAAGCAATAAAAAGTTAACACAATTAAATTGTATGTACATTTTGTTTGTTATGTGTCTGAGAATATATGATTGAATGAATATCGAATTGTATCTATATTGTATGTATGTATGTTTTCAGTCTAATTTAAGATTATTACAAGAATTCTCTATTCAATGCCTGTACATTAGAGGAACTAATTTTGATAGATTTCGGATAAAACCATGTCTATTAAGGACCCAAAGATTGATATAACTCTCCCACAACAAAAGTAAAAAAACTTAAATTCAATGAAATAAAATAGTTTGGCTAGCTATCTTTTTTGGATTGGTATAGCTTAATATAGCTAAGTAATAGGTGTTTTTTTCTAAAAGATTTTAGAGCTAATAGAGTCAAAAATGCATCATTACTTATTGACATAGTTTAATAAACCAGGAATCATATCTCTAAATTAATTGTACTCTAATATTCAACTTCCAGTAAATAGGTATACATACTGTTAGCTCTATTTAAAATAATCGAGAATGAATTTCTTTGTGACCTAACATGATAACTAACCATTTTTTTTGTTCACTTATTTTTATAGGTATAAATCTATTTTATCAATAGTCGGAAAGGGCTTTATGATTAAATTGGGGGTGTTTTTTTGGGTAGAAAATCAACTTTGGAAGCTGATAGTTTGAAACATATTCAAGCCATTTTAACGAGGTTTGTTCTTAGATAGGAGCTGAGGCAAGTATATAACTCAAAATAATCGTATTCTAGGAAGACCTTCATAGGGAGGCAGTACAATATAAGTACACACGTTTTCTTTAGACCTAAAACCGTGGTGATCAAATTACAGACCTGGTTGTTAATAGATACACATTAGTTTGTTTGTCCATACGTCAAGATGTGCCTTTTGATTGTTTAAACCTATAAAGACCTTTGCATATATTAACTTATATGTTTGAAAGTGGGATGTAAGTTCCTGAAGGGGGGGGGGGTGGGAGGCCAGATATTGAAAAATTCACCAGCCTCGAGGGACTTCGAAAGCATTAACCAAAAAATCTCATTTTAAGGAATAAAAAATATGACTTCAAAATCCAATATTGAACCCCAAAACCATCAAAGGGCTCATTGTTGAAAAAATTTGGAATTTTCAGAGATAGGAATTTAACCTAGGAAGGACCATGCCCACGGTCTAAGCCACTGGATCAGAAAGGAAAGAAAGGTGGAGCATTTGCGGTTATTTTAATGGTTTTAAGGTCAATTAATTTTTGACAAAGTTTGGTGCTTTATCATTCTTGTCACTAAATTATCTAATTTTCTAACTAAGTTGCCTAATTATACTGAATAATTTCGTTACTTTTAATATCTGTAAGCATACTACCTCTTCCTTCAGATTCTCAAAGTGCAATGGTTTTTAAATCGTCATTGACTAGAAAGCCTGGAGGAACAAAATGTATTTAATTATACATCCGATTCTTTTGTTTGCTAATTAATTACAATCTGCCAATTCAAAGTGATCTATCTTTTATGTCCCGGATTTTGATGACATGTTTTTCATTTTGACATGAGTGGTTGGGCTTTTTGTCTGCAATATTTTTTTATTAAGTGAGTGAATATTCTCCAAGTATTTTTTTTAGAGAGGGCTAGATGTAGAATTATTTCTAAATATAACAACAAAACATTGCAGCAACTACGTTCTGAACACAGATCGGGGACCTTTCAAAACAACATTTCGTCACATTTTATTGACTCTCAGCAGCAAGTTACAGCTTGGTCTCAAATGGCGCTGACAGCTACAACATTTAGTTGTTTCACTTAGGAACAAGACATTTTCACAAAATTGTCTTATTTCAATTTTTAGAAGACCATTCTATAAGAAGTAGATGATTGAGACCATTCTTTGATAAATGGACGATTGAGACCATTCTTTGATAAATGGATGATTGAGACCATTCTTTGATAAATGGATGATTGAGACCATTCTTTGATA
>JAUYWI010084375.1:0-12861 GCA_034780595.1 Parotoplana pacifica
TCCTTCTGCTCTGCCTTCCAGGATCGTGTTCTCCATGCCTGTTCTTCGTTTGATGTGGCCAAAGTAACTCATCTTCAACTACTATCTTAAAATAAGAATGGACTAACCGTGCTGTGTTATGCTCATTGCAAAAGCGCCTGATTGACTAAAGAACTAATCTGATTGGTTAGCCTACATTATTCTCTTACCTGTATAATTTTAAGAGGAAAAGAACATTCGATTATTGTAATTACCGAAGTAAAAAATTAATAACAATACATAATGACAATGCGAACTGTATGATCCCAATTTGGAATGGCGGAATTTGGAGGTCTAATACGGAATAATTCCGCAAAATGCGGAAGTGTAAACAGCTCTGAACTAGAGGACCATTTTATGAAATGGAAACAGGCATTCGAGGGAAAAGGATTGAAAATAAACATGGCAAAGACGAAGATCAAGGAATGTACGAGTAGAATGAGTAACGAAGTCTCAGTACAGTCAAAGACTGACCCATATGTGGCAAAAGAGTGATGAGCAACTCATTGCGGTGCAGAAAGTGGATCCACGGTACTCTGGATAGAAGAAAGTCACTACTAATTTTAAGTGCAAGCAATGTATGCAAAAAAAACTGTTACAGATAGAGCGAATGAATTTTGATACTTGGAAGATACATTAAGTGCAGGAGGCAGCGAATTGACAGTAACAAAGAAAGTGAGATTTGGCTGGCAAAGATTTAGAGATCTGGAATCAATACTGTGCGGCAATAAAGGGGCAATTATATAACGCTTATGTGTTAGACCAGTAATTGCTTACGCTGCAGAGACATGGGTACTAAAATCAATAGAAGATATTATCCCTAAGAAGAGCAGAAACGGCAATGGTTAGAAAGATATGTTGAGTTAAGCAGCAGAATAAGAAAACTTCAGAAGTGTTAATGGAAAAGCTTGGTCTGCGAGAGTCCATTGTAGAGGTGGTCATGTCCTAAGAAAGGAAGTGGTGTAATAAGGGCATGGAATCTCGAAGTGGAGGGGACGAGGGCGCCCAAAGTTGACCTTGAAATATATGGCAGTGAGAGAATGTCGAAAGGTTGGAAAGCATGAAGAGAGACAGCGCCGGAAAATTGGTGTGGCCAGTTGGGAAAGAATGAGGGTCGGCGACTCCCTGTCAAAGGGAAATAAACGGACCTTTTAAAAATAACCTACTTAATTAAAGAGAACTTTTGTAGATCACCTGCGTATTTTAGTCGTTTACTTTGTAAATAATTTAAAAGTATTTTTTAGAGAATCAAAATTATCTTCAGTGTTTTTCCATTTCTATTAATTCTTCTTCAGAAAATTTTAGCATTGTTATATTAAATTTAATTTTGTTTAAATGATTATTAGTATTTAAATGATGTCTTTTATACATTGCAAATCGAAGAAGATATATGTTTATGATATAATTTTATTATTCTTTCTGCTTCGCATGATTTGCATCAATTGATATTTAAACAAGGAGCAGCTTCATTTGAAAACATTGATAACAAAATATTAATTGATTCAGATCATTTGAAGCTTCCACTTTTAGGTATTTAAAAGAGAATTTTTAGTAAAAAAAATGTTGAATATAATTTAACAGTGACCGTAGTACAATTTAATCAACAAATTCGGATAGTGGCTTTCCTGAACAATGGTTCCCGGAACTTGTAATACGAGGGAGGACAGATGTGAGAACCTGGTGCCATATTAGAGTACTGCATTAAAAATATATTCATATTAGCTCTATAATCAACAGTTGGTATAAATGTAAAGCTAAAATTGATCCACCTCTAATTCTACAAGTGTCTATTTGATCTTTGATAATAACTAGATTATGGCAAGTGACTGGTTTAAACTCATCGCTGAGAGTCCCAAGTCCCGCAACAAATTTGTGTTATTGATTTGTATTTCAATAATTTTATAGGTTTCATTTCTGACTGGAATGTTATATAGTTTTCGGATGGACTAGATTCGAGATAGTACTGTCAATCACCAAGCTTGCTTGACTGACCATCTTATCATGCTTCAGCTTGGGTGTAGAACAAGATGCACATGACTATATAGTATTGATTTGATTTTGAAAAGTGTTTGTTTCTATGTTGAAGACATAAATTTACTTCTTTTGGTCAGATTATATTCAATTCTCTTGTGTTAGTACTGTCGAAGGCTTGCCAGATTTTTATTATTTTTATACATATTATTTAATGTTCGTCTGCAGTAAAGATTTAATTTTTTTATTCAAGATTTTCTAGTGTAATAAGATCAATGTTTTTTTTCAAATAGGTAGCTGCTGAAGTAATTCGAACTATTGTTTATATGTAGATAGATCAATATTTGCTAGATGACATAAACATCGTGTTCAGTTGCTTGCAAATTAGAAGCAATAAGAACATTTGGGCACTTACTTTATTATCTGATTTGTGACGATCTAAAGTAGTTGCCTCAATAAAAGCAATGCCCTTCTCCACCTGGTTAACAGTTGGCGCGTAGTATAGGTCTTCTACCGGGAGATTTAAATAAAACAGGCCCAATTTTCTGGCATCCTCCATGCCCACCACAAAATCTTTCAATTCAAACGGCTCAATCACCGACACAATACCAATAATATTTTCCTTGGACTGAATGTCAGGCCAGAGAGATTTAAGCGGCAGAGCACCCAACACGATCCTCTCGTCCACCCTATCGTACCAGTGCCTCAACCCCACCTGGTACAGGGCGATGTTGTAGCCCACAGTCACATAATACAGCGCTTCTTTGTACAGAGCGGTGAACATAACAATCAAGAGAGGAAAGAAAACATCTAAAAATGCATTAAAGATTAATAAAAAATATACTATTAATTCTATGCAATAAGTACCGGGTCACCATCAAAACATACTTTTAGATAAGTTGAATAAAACCAGCAAAGTAGTAGGCAGAGTGATATTTTTGGCTGGTCTTCATATCAAAACTAAAACTAGAGATCGAGTCATCGCAGAAGCCGGCCCTCACACTGAGAGTTAATAATTCTATGTTCCTAACGAATTACAAGTTACAACACATTTCGTATTTCTCTACTTTTAAAAAGTCCATTTTCCAAAACCTATTTGAATTTTATCAACTACAACCATATGGAAATCTTTAAAATATGTCTATTTTACCCCATGAAATCCACTTTCTCTGAATATAATTGGTTTACATACCTGGCCAACACTACAAAATTAGAACCTATAGAAAATTAAACACAAATTGTAATTTAAAAAATCGTGATATTCTAGAAATACTTGGACCATAGAAGTCACAACGGGAGGGGTCAGTTTTGACCCACAATTTTAGGAGTCAAAAATAGATTAATCAAGCTGAAATATTTCGTACTTGTCTAATTTCTTTATAGTCTGTACCTTATTTGGGGAAAATGGATAAAAAATGTATAAATATTCCGGTGACTTCTAGGGTAAAATGTATACATTAAGAAAAAAGTAAACATATTTTATTCAATTATATATTTACAGAAGATGAAAGGCTACAGTTCATTATAACTAGGTATGAATTACAGTTGATAGTATTAAGGTGTCGCTTTTAGTTTATGTTCAAAGCTTTCTTTATAACTGTCAATCAGAAATACGATTTTCTCTCTTTGTGAAACTGAAATTGGTTCTTGTTCAGAATAAACCTAAAAACCAAACAAACAATAAAAATGGTAATTCTAAGGAACGACAGACACCCATTAAAGCTACAAATAATTTAAAGCATCCAATAAATTAATATATTTCTTTATGGTTGAATAAATCAAATGTTTTTGGAATCTGGGTCATACAATGAAATCTACTCACTAGACAAGCATCATTGGTGAGTAATATAAATAAGTAGTATAATTTTATCAAAGTAAACTTGTTTTATTATTATTACTATTAACACATAAATTGGCCAGAACCTGCTGCTTTGACAGCACGAGTGCCCCTTTAATAAAGAATCAGGCTTTATACCAAATATACGACAATTTTATATTGCTCAGGCTGTGAGTATGCCTGGCTGATGTGGTCCAACAAGGCCGAAACAGCTGTCCTGAGCTATCACTTGCGAGTAATATAAAAAAGTAGTATATTTTTATCAAAGTTTTTTTTATTATTACTCTTGATAACTGGGTCATCATGCAATGAAATATACTTAAACTCACTAGACAAGCATCACAAATTTGAGATATCTCCTTGGTAGTAAAACTATCCTTCGACAACAGGACCTGTAGATCGGACAACTTCTTCGCCAGCGATGAACTGGGATGTACTTCACAAATGAGCTGCAGGTAGGCAGCCACGGCACTCCAATTGTCCTGGGTCAGCAAGAAGGACATCAACTGGCCCATGTTGCGTCGTAGTACGGAGTACAGACACAGACCCGGGAAGTGGCGAGATGCGAAAAGGGAATTCAAGACTTGCGTCGATTCCATGGCAAGGCAATGCGAATAGACAAGGTTCGATAGGTCTATGAACTGAGGGTCATCCGGTTCAAATTGTATGCAAGCTCGGTTTAGCAAGTAGAGATGTTCTCCATTATCTAGGAGATTCTAAAAAAATAATTTAAAACAACTTCAAGGGCTCGAAATCGGCTACAACCATCCCCAATCAGTGTCCCATGCAGTGAGGAACAGTAGCGTTGTGTTTAACAGAGTGGCCACCACAACTACACCTGACCAAAAGAAGTAACGGACTTTTACAAGATCACTGCATTTTCATGTTCTTTCTCCAAATATGCTTTGGTTTGCCAGTGTTCCAATTTAATTCCCTAAGCTTAAAAATATCGGTGAAATAAACTTGCTTTGATTAACTTGAAATTTAAACTACAAATGTGTAAAACTGTCATAAACATTTTCTAAAAGTCAGACAATATTTGTTTAACCGAAAACTACGCCATCTATGATGGAGGTATTGGTGTTTGGAATTCTGAACCATATCCACCACCAACAAGTAACACATCTTTTTAATATAAATTTCACAAATCAAATTATGACACTGCAACTTACCAGCGTATGCTCCTGCTGAAACATCATTGGTGGAAAGGGTGCTCGTCCAGGGATTGGAAAATAAGCTTGGGTGATTCGATCCCGCTCTGCCCAGTTGACATGCCGCAAGCTGCCGTCTACCTCTCTCACCACCATGTACCTATCACGAGGATTAATCTCACTGGAAATGCTAATGTCAGTGAAGACCAGCTTCTGACCAGGCGGACAAAATCCTTCGAGGGCAGGGTCTTTTTCAATGATGTTCTCTTTATCAACGCGCGGAGTCATTATTGGCGGCATCTGAAGCTTCTGCTCTGTAAGAATCCTACTTTTCTTCATCAACTGAAATATTTAAAAAATAAACCCGGCAAGTAAGCCAACTAAACAAGTCTCTTCACTTCCAATAACAGGACAGAGCCATAAATATGGAACACACCAGAACATGTGGTTTAGTACGACGAAATATCATAACTCAGCCTCAATTCTTATATAAAAAAAACAGATATACTTTGATAAAAATATACTACTTATCTATATTACTCGCATATGACAACTGTTTCGGCCTTGTTGGGCCTCATCAGCCTGAGCAATATAAAATTTTCGTATATTTCATATCAAAGCATAAATGCAAAGAAAATGGCTATAATAACATACTTAAGAAGAGAGAAAGTAGAAGATATTCAGAAAAAATATATTGAAAAGCCTGTTTCTTTATTAAAGAGCACTCATGCTGTCAAAACACTGGCCAATTAATGTGACAAGAGTAATAATAAAAAGCAGGTATCTTTGATATTACTAGCCATTAAATATATTTGGGAAACAAAACATATGTGTATGTGACCACAATGCATTCTTACCTATTGATTGATTTTATTATCAATAAAATGACTCTGCTTGATTTAAAAAAATTGTTTATTATTTTGCAGATATTTCTGGTGGTTTAAAAAAAATAAATTTGAGAAAGAGCCAGTCCCAAAATCAGTGGACCTTAATTTCTGACTTCAGATAAAGCTATGGTTTTTATTACTTGGCACAATAGATAACCAAGATATTATATGAAATATGAAGGAATTCCAATGAACTATTCATTCATATCAATCAGGAAACTAAATTTTATATTTTCCTACCTAAAGATATAGGATCTTCGATATGTGAACAATTTTTGAAAAAAAATCTTTTTCTTTAAGAACAAAATCCCATAACCTCTACTGTGATGATCTACCAGTATTTCGCCAAACAATACGAGTTAACACAAAAACGCCTACCTTTTGAAGATCGGGCTCCGTCATCATTTCAATGGAGGGAGTTTTAGGAGTCGGTTTGGCTACCTGATGCACGTGATCTTTATCTCGGTCAAACAATCGGAGCAACGTTGTGTGCACCTTTGGATCAACAAACAATTCCTCAGCTCGCTTTTGTAAAGTCACTTCGGGACTTTGGTTTGTTTGATGAGTACTAGTACCAGAACAAAGACCTAAAAGTGATTGAAATGCATTCAATTGTAATGGGGGAGTAATAATCACCCGGGTGTGACAGAATGGTGGTTAGCAATTTATACAGTTTAGCTGGATCAACAATTATGTAGAATTGAAGCATCAAGCCTATCCACAACATACAAATAATGCTCATTAAACTGGCACCCACTTGTGGTGGAGCAAAGAGAACAAACACTTACCAAACAAAGAATGTAACCTCTCCAAAATAAGTGACCTACGATACATCTTCAAAATTGTAACTACAAGGTCATTAATAGAATAGTTTTAAAGTTCTATATATATAACATATAACATTCAAAGTCAAAGTCAAAGCAGATATCAGAAGACTGAACAATGGAAAAGAACCAGAGAGGATGAGGTAACAACCGAAATGATGAAATATGCAGAAAATAATGTTATTTAAAAAATGTCATTCTATTAAATCTAATTATAAAAGGGAGAAGCACAGATCCAAAATGTTTGCAAAGGTATTCTAATTACACTCCAGAAACCAGGAATACCAAAGGGATTCATTACTAGTCTCATTCCAATTACACTTCTGAATCTTATTAGAAAGATAATGTCCACAATCACATTAATCAGGATAAGACCTAAAGTTGAAGGGTTTCTCACCGAAAAAGTGGTTTCAGAAAAGAGAAATCTACTGCAGATGGAAGATAGCAGCAGCAATGACATACCAAAAAGAAAACTACCATATCTTCGGCATTGATCTCTCACAGGCTTTTGATCTTGTCAACAGGAGATACTGAATGAGGATAAAATTCATTTAATAGAAACACTACTGAAAGATAGGCAACAAATAACAATCTGGGAAGGAAGAAATTCAGAACCACTTCAAACCAATACAGGCGTCCAACTAGCAGACAGTATATCACCAGTGCTATTTACAGTTTATCTAGAAGCAGCCATGAGAGACCTTCAGATCCAAATGACCCAAAAGATAACAAGAATACAGTTATGTGAAAGAACAGAACAACATAATGATTATGCAGATGATCATGATGAATTTGGAAAGATGGAAGATCAAGTAAAGAAAATAGAACAAGACATGAAAAGTGATTACATAACTGGCACCTAAAACTAAACACAGACAAGACTGAAATTGTGAGAGTCAGTAGATCAGAAGAATCTTGGAAAAAATCAAATAACTTGGAATCATACTTGGGGAAGAAAATCTAATAAGGAGAAAACAATTATCACAATTGGCCATGACAAGATACTTGAAACTATGGCTGAAAAATAACAAAATTGGTTTAAATACAAGAGTTAGATTATATAATGCATATTAATAAAGATATTCTTTCTGTTTGTCTGAGAATGTTGACAACTGGATATGAAAAGTTAGTTGAGTTTTTTTATTTTGTGTTTCTTGAAAAAACAACAGGGACTGCAATTGTTCATGCTATCAAAGAAACCCTGAAAACCATATTGTGGTCATTAGTAAAGCTAGAGGTCAGAGTTATGATAGGGCATCCTGTATGTCATCAGAAATGGTTGGTGTCCAAACACCACATGTTGTTGTATGTATGTACACTGTAATAGCCTTGTCCTCAACTTGAGTATTGTGACCACCTGCAAGCTACATGCTATTTGAAATATATTGACACTCTCAATGCAGTATTTGTGTTTTTTCCATTTTTCACCAAAATACAGTGATTTCTCAAATGCATTCTTACCAAATATAGCATTTAAAAAATTGACTGGTCTGTGCAAAAGTAGATCGGTTGAGAGGCATACATGCTATGATACATTTTATCAGATACTTATATGAGTTCCTATGCAAGTGTCTGCAAGCAATATAGGATCCACTTGGATATCCAGAAATTTATGATGAAACCTGAACTGGTAATTGAAAACACATGAACAAAGGCCCAGGGATTGGTGAGCAGTTTGACATGATCCATTGTGGCCAAAAACATATAGGAAACTGTAAGACCCATGGCATCCTAACTTCACAAGTGTGAAATAGACATTTACCAAGCATATGACATGATAGATGACATCAGGAAATGTATTGAGACTGTCAGGGTAGATACAATAAGTTTGATGAGTGTTTTAAAGATGCTGATCATTTGACAGTTGGTGTTAATGCCTCTATCATAATACCAAAATAAATTTGACAAATATAGAGTCAATGCTACAAGTACATCTCTATGGACAGCAATGTTGTATATTATGAAATAAAACATGACATTGATATATAATTCCTTAAAAATTACAACCACTATTTTTTTTTAGTTTTTTAAGTAGTATGACCAAATATCACTCTAATGAAAACAAAATAAATTTATATTCTTTAATTTTTTCCTATGTTTCTTTTGCTTATCCTATTTCTCAATTCATCAGCAAATTTAGAATAATTTAAAATATTTGAATTGTATTGTAGGTACTATATACAAGAAGTTGAAAAGAACACCATGAATTTTAATAGTAAAAATATATTGCAATTTTTGACTCAATGTTACATTATGCATAGATATTAATTTCAGAATAGAATTTGGCTGTGGAAAGCTGCAGATGAATTAATCAGAGACAATCTAAAACCACTATCCTAACATAGCTCTCCATAACTACAGTTTTAATGCTATGATAAAATGTAAAATTGGTTGTAAATAGAAACATTTAAAGAATGTTGCAGATCCAAATTGTGAGACTTGTTATAGCCAGGTTTAGCCCAGGACCTATCATGAACTGTCTGAACCTCATATCCCTGGAACTATAAATATGAGCCATTTCAAAATTTAAATTGTTTTAAATCTATCTATAGTGTGTTCTGCTGAATTAGTTATTAAGCAGGTTCAATTCCATGGCATCCACTCTCTCCATCCTTCTCAGTTTGCTATCCAGTCCTTCAATTCTCTATAGGTGTTTGGTTTGAATTCTTGTAACACCCCTTTTCTTGGTTTTCCTTTTCCACATTTCACTAGAAATTGACATTCCAGAAGTGATTGACCATTCCTTCTCCACATATTATATACCCAATCCAAGTCTTCTTTCTTCTGATTATTGTTTCCAACATGCTGCATTTTCTTTGATTTGTTGGAGTACTTCTTGATTTGTCTTCATGTCTTTCCATGTTATATGTTGCATTCTTCCCCAAAACCAGATTTCTAGCCCTTCAATTTTCTTCTTGACTTTTTCTTGCAATGTCCAAGTGTCCACTCCATACAATTGACTTAATGGTTTTCTTCTTAGTTTCTAGTAATAATGCTAGTAATCCTCTTCTTCTTATAAATGCCATTTTCACCATTGCAATCTTTGCATAGATTTCATTACTGCACCTTCCATCTGATGTTATAATTGCTCCAAGGTATTTGAAGGTTTTGACTTGTTCAACTTGTTGATTGTCTAACTAACATAAGGAAGAATTTTTTATCTAATGGTTATCATCCTGATAAAAACTCAGGTGTCCTTAGTAGTTACATAAACATTCCTATTATTTCAGATGCCTAATGTTACAAAATTAGACATCTGTGCTATATGACTCATTTAAATTATCACATTAGGATTATTTTCTCAACCTCTAACCCTTTAAGATGGCAGTTTAGAGATAAATATGAATCCTTACCTTGCAAAAACAACTGTGTTCCCTGTCTTAATAGCTTTAAACCTAATCAAAGCAGGAAAAAATGTATTGTCTATTCCATCTCCTATAACATCTGTAATACTTGTTACATGGGTCAGACCACCAGATCAATGCACTTTTGCATTATTGAGTACTCTAAATCAACAAACTCTCTGGTTTTTCAACACCTTAACATCCATGTTCCAAATAAAACTAACTCCTTTGTTTTGAAAATTTTATCTAAAATTCATGATCTTAAAAGCCAATTAGCTTGTGATGCCCTGTACATTAGGAAACAGAATAATTTAATCAATGGCTGACTTGGCAAACTTACATACTTTTATTTAACTTCATTTAACCTTCTGTATGTATTTCTCATTACACTATTGTATTTTCTGATTGCATAGCATACTTATGTTAAAGATGATTGAAACATTATGACTTCCAACCTTTTAACCTATGCAATAAAGTGTTCTTCCACATTACTTATTTTTTTATTCTATTATAAAATGCTGTACTTAGCCACATGGCAGATAATCTATTTAAAATAACATATCTGCTATGTGGCTAAGTATGGTGTTAGCCAAACTGCAGGCAGTATTTTTTTAAATCCTTAGGGTGAGTTTTTTCTTGAGAATAAGTTAATTTACTACACTAACTTATCATTAAAATAACTTATTTCAAGAAAAAAACTAACCCTAAGGATTTTTTTTAAATGTTATTTTAAAAAAACGTGTTCACTATGTGGCTAAGTACTATGATTATAAAATGCTTTTAAGTTTACCAAATTCATCAACTATATCCTTAAAAATGTATTCAACTGGTCTAATTTAATGAACAAAAATACTGATTTTGGTTATTTTAAAAAATCAAATAAATTTATAAATTTATATGAAATTGAACTAAAGATGAATTTCCATAGATTGTAATACAGTCATATGTAACAATCTAATAATTGGTTAAGTATATCTATGCATGATTAAATTTATTATAGTTTCAATAATTTGGTATCACAATTAAAATTTGTGTATCCATAATAATTACCTATGGAAAAATACAAGTTTGTTTTATAAAATATATGATAAAGGATCATGCTGACTTTGATTAAATACTACCAATCCAAAGTCAGATATATATAATTTTAGTAAATTGAGACACTGTCTATTAAATAAAAACTTTTAAAATGGAAAGGTTGAAATTTGAAACATTTTACTCTGTATCTGAATTACATTAGCTTAGTTGAAATACCAAATCTTTACTAATCCTCTTCCTCCTCTGGCTTGTCATTTTAGACATTCCCTGAATTAATAGCATTAGAGTACCAAGACTATTGACATTATATTTTTGATGTAAAAATAAAAATTCTATATAAATATATATGTACAGATATGTACTGTGTTTATATATGATAAAAGCTTAGTAATAAAATACTAACAATTACCATATAATTTTTTTTCTAGACTTATAGAGTAGATCTACTCTAGAAAGAAATGACAAATTAGCATCCTGGAGTCTGACCACCTACTTACACTAATATATCAATATACTAACTAATTTAGATGCCAAGTTTAAATTCCTTGACTCCTTATATCTCCTAGTCCTAGATAAGAAAAGTTTAATATCATTCATAGCATTTTTTGACCTTATCAAACTCTTCATTCCAGTATGAGGTATTATACAGGGTTGGCCATAAGTTACCGGACTATTCCATTACTATATTTTTTATTTTGTTTTTGTATAATGTACAAAAATTATTATAATCAACAACAAAAATAACAAGAAACCATGTAAACAATCTGATAGTGAAGTCATGAATAGTGTTCAAATTGCAAACCATCAGCATCTATACAACATTGACACCTGTCGGCGACACTTCAGCATACCTTTTCACAAAGTTCAGGTGTATTGTTAATGTAATTGAAAAAATCAATAATTCTATCTTTCATAGCATTAACATTAGGTAATCTTTCTTTGTAGACATAATCCTTGGCCATCCCCCAAAAAAAGAAATCAAGTGGCATGAGGTCAGGTGACCATGTGGGCCACTCTACAGCACCATGTCTCCCCATCCAGCACCCAGGAAACGTTTCACCTAGATATTCTCTGACAATGTTTGCATAATGTGGTGGCGCACCATCCTGTTGAAACCACATTGACTGAAAATCGTTTTGCTGATGTAACATCAGTATAAATTCATTTTGTAGCATAGCAAGATATTTGGCACCCATCAATGTTCCATCTAAGAAAATTGGCCCAATTACTCCTCTGCTGGAAAGGCCACCCCAAATGGAGACACCTGGTTGATTC
The DNA here is from genome assembly GCA_034780595.1 of Parotoplana pacifica. Classification (NCBI taxonomy): domain Eukaryota; kingdom Metazoa; phylum Platyhelminthes; order Proseriata; family Otoplanidae; genus Parotoplana; species Parotoplana pacifica. The sequence continues at coordinate 12,346 of JAUYWI010084375.1, forward strand.
AATTGCTTTTGAAACATAGCATGCAGATTACTTGTAGGGTAGTAAACACAATTGTCTGTTGATTTCGCCAGACAATTTAAAAGTTGACTCGTCCAACTAGACAATGTTATCCAAAAGTTCAGCAGTCTCTGTACATTGATTTTTGAATACTTTGCAGAACTGCAACCACCTATCAGCATTATCCTCAATAAGCCCATGCACTAATTGAGGTGTGTAGCATTTGAAACCAGTTTTCTGTATTAAGCATTGCAGTGAAGTTCATGATATTTCTAGCTGCCTGGATGCACTTACAGCTGAAGTTTGAGGCTGCTCTACAAATAATTGTACCACCAAGTCTTGATTTTCTTTTGTAGCCACACAATGGCTGCCCTGATCATGGAGCATCATGCATGGACCCAGTAGTATTGTTAAATTTGTCACATAAAGCAAAAATTGTTTTTTGATCTGGCACAGGAGTATTAAAAAAGTCTGGCCATGTTCTTATGACATCCATGCAGTTTTCAGTTTTCCAATACT
>JAUYWI010084386.1:0-12861 GCA_034780595.1 Parotoplana pacifica
GATTAATCGCTCATATTTATCTGACTGCTTGTGATTGGCTGTAAAATAAATAGAATTCGATTTCTATGCAATGATTCATTATAGAAATCTGCAGTTGGTTGCCTAGCAGTTGCTTAATTTCCATAAAAATTTACTACTGTAAAAATCGGGAATAAGTCGGGAATTTGGTTTGCGATTCAAGGTGGGGACCCTGACAACCAACAAGGTATTCATTTTTAAATGGTTGATTTATCGAAATAGTTTGGTATGACGTACTTTTCTCAGGCGTTCATAATTTGAAAAGGAAATTTAAAATACAAAAAACCTGTTAAACAGAAAACAACAAATGACAAAAGATTATCGATATAAAAAAAATCAATTCGGTGCACAGAAATCAACAAAAGGAATTAAATTAGTATACGGAGATCAACAAAACTACAAAAATTTTATGCAGAATTTGACAAGACAAAAATAGAAAAAGTAAAATGCGAACCGAAAAACTAAGAGAGAATTTTTATTAGTCTCAGACTATTTTTCCATCAGCGCGAAGAAAGCCATTTTTAAAGGAAAGTTTAATTTGTTTTATTCCCGTTTTTTGGTTGTAATTTTTTGTTTTGTTAAACTGATGCTTTCTGTATAACATTTAGTATTTTATTAATTTCTGTGCACCAATTTAATTCTTTTGTTGATTTCTGTGCATCAATTATATTCTTTTGTTGATTTCTATGTACCAATTTAATTCCGTTTGTTGTTTCTGTGGACCAATTTAATTCCTTTGTTATTTCTGTGCACCAATTTAATTCCTTTGTTTCTGTGCACCCATTTAATTACTTTGTTGTTTCTGTGCACCAAATTAATTCCTTTGTTGTTTCTGTGCACCAATTTAATTCCTTTTGTTGTTTCTGTGCACCAATTTAATTCCTTTGTTGTTTATGTGCACCAATTTAATTCCTTTGTTGATTTCTGTTTGTATCTATGATTGTTTTTTATTTTAAATATTTCGATAAACCAACAAGAAAGATCTGAATAATTGTGAATCCATAGATCCAATAAACCAAGCACTGGGCATTCTTGAGTGTCCACACCAATAATTGATATGACGCACCCGATGAGGCTGTGATGACTCCGAAGCTTCTAGCCTGTGGTTGGTTGCATATCGTCAACAATATCTCTCTTGGTTTAGGTCGTGGGTCTCCAATTGCGGTGGAATACGAGAAGCTCTATCACGACTATTATCAGCACTATTATGCCTACTATTCCGCCTACTATGCCTCCACGTGCCCCGCCTACCAGCCCGACCAGATCGTGGCCTTCTCCTCCAATGCTGCTGCCACTGCTGCAGCCGAGGCCGTCCAGGCGGCTAAGGACAAGGCGACGGCCGCCAACCTGCAGAAGAGCCACTCGCAGTCGATGTCCGATCTGAAGTCTGAGTCAGAAAATAGGTACGTACACGAGGGGGAGTTACCGACTTCTTAGTCAGTGACTGGCTGGATCCTCGAAGGAGGATATTGAGCATGTTGTACTAACTGCTGAATTCTTGTAAAGTTCTGCCAACATTGATATTGTAAACGAATGTTGAATAGTTCAAGGAAAAATGGATTCAAAGATCAAATTTCATTAAAAAATATTTTGTATTACTCCTTAGTAATATTTATGTATATATTTAAAATTTTTATCTTTCCTGATAACTAATTGATACTGTAAAAGAAAGTTCTTGAAGTAAACTCTCACTGACCAAAAATAGTGGCTTGCAAATTTGGGTCATCAATTTATTTCTGCGTTGAACAAATTAATTTTCTTCTTTTTGAGTGTTTCCTGCTGATTAAAACCCGTTAGGACGCTGTGTATTGTTTTAACTGTGGTTCTATTGTTAATAATAAGTGAAACTTCTAAACGCTCCTAGGATTGTATTTACTCAATCAACTGCTCATTTGCAACCATTTTATGTTTATTTTGAACAGCGGTATTCCGCCTGTATCGTTGCGTGCAATTATCGATCGGATGGCCGACTATGTGGCGCGAAATGGTCCCGAGTTTGAGGAGGTGGTCATGAAGAAGAACGACTCCCGGTTCGAGTTCCTCTCTGCTTCCAACGTGTACCACGGCTACTACCTGAAGAAGAGTCGACAGTCGGAGCTGGTGAACGCCAAGGCGAAAGCGTTGCGTGTGGTGCAGGGCAAAGGCTTGTCCATCAGCGCGTCTGCACCTGTGCTGATTGGACCAGGTGAGGCTGTTTGGCTAGGAAGTTTGAACTGACGTAATCCCCTGAGATTGGTACGCTGAAATATGTTTTATGGCGATTTACTGGATAGAATAAGTAGTGAACGAATTTCTATGTTTTCACTTGGTGAAGAAAGTATTGAAAGTTGGAATGTTTATTGCCTATTGACGGACTGCTGATGCCCTGTATTCTACAGGGGTCATTCAATAAGTTCCTATAGTCTACATAAAATCATTGTGTGGCATAGACATTCAATGTATTGTTAGGAATATAGAGTAATAAATATCCAGAGGCCCGACTCTAGCTGGAGGTGTATGCAGTTTTATACTTTATGAATTGTCCTCAATAGAAAAAGTAATTAATAAAATAGTCATAATCATCATACCATTTCACAAATTGAACAATTTTGCTATACAGACTGTGCAGTGGATATAAAGACATGTTTCGCTAATATTTTAAACAAAATGAAATCTTAATTTATCAATCTATGAATTTATTTGAGTAACAATTATGCGACTTTGTAGAGGCTCAATTTAACAAATTATTATAGACCGTTGAAATTTATTTACTATCGAAAAGATAGAGAGTCGGACCTCTGTATAATAATTACTCTGTGGTATATATCATGAAGACATGAGAAACAATTATAAAAATTTGAACCCGGGGCTTACATGACTACTGTAATACATATAAGTAGTTGTCAATATGAATAACTTAATATTTGGAGGAATAGCCTTTGTTATTTAAAATGGCAACAATTCAACGAGGCTTACTGTCCCCAAAGGTTGCTTCTGTGATCTCTGTGCACCAGATTAAGTCATTAGTGTTGCTAAATTTCTTGTTTACCAGCTTTTTCTTAATTATCAGCCACAAATTCTATGTAGATTGAATCAATATCCGGAGAATTTCCTGGCCATTCTAACATTTGAGGAAGTTACTGCACGAGTTGTATGGCAGGGAGCCTTATCATGCTGGAAAATCTCTGCTTTGCAAAGGTCCATAGAAACAGGCAGCTTCTCTTCTAATTCAATATATTTGGAAGCAGTTCTTTGGGAGAACGGTTAGAGCTCCATATCATGACAGATGGTGCATGCATCTTGGTTTTAATAGTATACTATCGGTGCATTGATGAACTGTCCAGTGGTGGTCGTACCTACCCTGTTTGAAAATGAGGGAGGCATATCAAAATTGTTTTCATCACTAAAAAGTGAACCCATCTATGGATAGCAATATCGATAGTAAAACCATTTTTCATCACAAACGACCAATCTCTGTCTTGCACCTACTTTTGTTAAAATATCATTCAATAAAGATTTGCAACATTGAGCTCTTTGTAACATCTAGTCTTCACTGACCTTATGTGGTGCCCATCTTGCCACCATACAAGTCTCCTAAATCTTCAGGTAATATTTCAAAGACCTAAGTTTCGTGTATACCAAATTGCCCATCAATATTTCTCTCTGAAACTGCATCACCTTCATCTATCATTTCTGCAACCAAGACAATATTTTCTTATGTTCTCTGAGTTATTGGCCTACCTGAGCCCATGTTTCTTTCAATATCTTTTCTTCCATTCCTAAACTCTTTCACCAATTTCTGTATCCTTCTTACGCCTATACAGTCTTCTTCCACATTTTCAAGTAGCTCCTGTATTTTTGCGCCAGAACATTTGTTTGATGAAAAAATTGATGTTTTGCTTCTAATTTATCCATACTGTTTGACATGATTACTACAGTAGTGGCAGAAATTCCAGGAATTTCCAGGGAAATCATCATGTCTATTAATATCTCTGAAAATAGCAAATACACAATTATTTATTGTATTCACAGAAAACATGGATTATTATTAAATGATATTTGTCTCTGTTGTCAAATAACGAACTTATTTTAGCCTATAATTTAAAATACAGATAGTGGGATAATGTTAGTTTAAAATAATTATTTAAATTTCTCTTATCTTTATAGGAAAGCTTTGTACTTTTATTTACCTTGGTTCTAATAAGAACTAATGGATAGTTTTCGTATACATTTTGTGGGGTAGTCGTAAAATCCGTATCTATTTCTGTTTTGGACCGAACAAATTATCCGAGTACCTTTCCGAACGTAAAATGAAATTTGTTCTATGGATCCATGATGTAAACGGAAATTTCCACTAATATTTAGGTTTCGAACACGATGATAAACATTTAAAATGTATCCAGATCATCCCCACCCATCTTCCCACCACCTTGACTGGATTAAGCATCATTCATTAGGTATCTTTACTACTCACACGTTTAAATAAAATAAATGCCAACCTTCCAGGGGTGCCACTATGGACGATGGACTCTATAAAACACAAATCCCATTTTAGATCAAATACCTTGTCCTTCATCTGTTGTTGTGTCCGTGAGTGCACTTCAAAATTTTGTTAGACAACATAAATAAAGAACAAATGGATAACTGTTATTCATTTCAAAGTTGTAGTTTAGTATCGATAAAACAGTTTTTTGGGTAATTATAAAGTAATTGTTTGTTGAAGCAATTATTCAAAATATTTTTTGAATGGCAAAATTCGAGTAATTATACTGAAGAATATGGAATTCTTTTTTCAATTAATTATCAAGAGTAATCTTTTTGTTCATTACACAATTATAGAATATGCTCGACTAATACCTAACCTAACCATAACTCTCCCTTATATAAACTTTGAAATGTCTTGAGAATTTTTTATTGTACATAATATTTTTCTAACTGACTTTTGTTATTTAATTTTATTTTCATAATTTAGAAAATCTATAAACTAATTTGGATAACTGTTCTAACTCTAAATGCTATAAACCATATTCAGAAAAATTTCATTTGATAAAAAATATCTGTTTTGCATGCAAAACATGGAAAAGTTAAGTAAAATATTTAGGTGTAGTCGGTGTTACAGACCACAAAATTGGGTTAGGTTGGCATTTAGGAGCGCAATGAAAAAGTTCAAATCAAACTACAGTATATGACTAATATAAATGATATATTAAAATACCTGTGACAGGTCACGAAATGTGACATATAAAACCATTTTAATATTATAATTGCCACGAACTGAAAATACTGAAATATATTAACAATTAAGTAAAACAAAATAATTAATAAGTGATAAGAGCAATAATACAAAAAAGCTACACTTGTTAGGCCTCATCAGCCAGGCATAATCACAGCCTGAGCGATATAAAATGTTTGTATATTTCATATCAAAGCATAAAAGAGAGGAACATTTGCAATCGTTGCATAAGAAGAGTGGAAATAGAAGATGTTCAGAAGAAATATGTTGGGAAGCCTGTTTTCTTATTAAAGGGCACTCACGTTGTCAAAGCGGGTCCCACACGGACATCTAAAAGGTCCGAAAACTCTTGTGGGAACACATCTTGGTCAACAATTTTGTCTTTGAGATATCTCGAGAAATGCTTGCCCAACTTAGAAACATTTTGAATAAATTAAATATTATGTACAACATTACTTCTAAGTAGTGTTGTATTTTATCATAAATTTTATAGAAATAATATAAAAATATAGTTTCTGTTATTTTTATTTAAAAAAATGATGAAATAAAACAATACTACTTGCAAGTAATGTTATACATAATATCTATTTTATTTTACTAAATGACGCAGAGCCTATATCAGGAGATTTTGAGCAAACAGCGAGCCTTTGATTCGGTCTCTGATCGTGTGACCCGCCTGGCTGACGCGGCCACCTCGTCCATTCTCCGACTGCGCTGGGACCAATTGCACAAGGTCTTCCTCCAAGTGCAGACCATCAGCCAGGAGAATGTCAGTGCGGGAGAAAGGGTCTTCTCTCGTCTCCAGTCGTTGATTGCCTGCGAAGAGGCCTTTGCACTCTGGGCCGATTCTCTTGATGATCAGGTAGGTCCGAATCGGATTTTTTCGCCAGCAGCATATCTCCTGGACTACGGGCATTGCATTGTTTGGCTTTAGATTGACAGTTGCTGTGTCACCACCGGGGACCGCTTCACGCTGCAGATGCGACTAGGCAAGCTGGACGAATTGTCAGAGTCTGCGCTCAAAGAGGGCGTGCACAAGCTCAGCGACATCGAGACTCAGATGTCCGCCTTCTGGGAGGAGCAGGTTGATGACAGCAGCGGCAGTGATGTTGATGACGTTCCAAAGAAATCAGGTGAATAATCATAGACAGCAAAGATTTCTCTGGAGGCCGCCAGATACTTCGATTTTATAGGAGCCAGCCCATAGAGAGATAACGAAACTTTTCCTAATTTATATGAATAGCACTTTAAATGTTTAATTTTGTGCAGTGATTAATCTTTGTACAACATTTGGAACACTTTGATTTGTTTTTTCTGTGTCAGATCTGAATGGGAGAGCTTTGGTCGATACTAAACGACTCCAAGTGTTCCAGGACAGACTGGAGGCCATCGAGGCAGCCATCGTGGAGGCCAGAAAGGGCGTCATGAAGGCTTTGGCCGAGCGCGAGGCTGTGGAACGCAAGGAGTCGGCCCTGGAGACCGAGCTGCGGGCCATAGAGTCCCTGCTGAGGTCCAATGAGAGCAAATCCAATGCACAGGACAAGCAGGGCATTGTGGAGATTCTAGAGGTGAGTGGGGCCTAATGTTTTATTAAATTATAATTAAATTTAATACTACTTGTAAGTAGTATTTAAAATAAACTATTTTGTATAATCGAGCATTTCTATTTATTCTCAGGAAAAGCGAGTTGTACTAGAGACTCTGGAGCCAGAACTTGACGAGTTTGTCGACTCGTCCCAATCGCTGCTAACATCCTGTGAAGACCCACGATTGCAGCAAAGCGTCACGGCACTACGACAGTCACACTCGTCACTCAACATCAAACTGCGTGATCGATTGCGTCGCTGGGCCAAGCTGGCCGAGGATCACGTCTCCTATAACTCGTACCTAGATAACCTTGACCGGGCTCTCAGCCCACTGGAAACCATGGTAACTGATTTGCAAACGCGCAGCAAGCCACTTAGGGACCGGTCGCATGCCGAACAGGTACTCTCGGAGTTAACCAACACTTTGGGCAGCCAACGCAATCAGGTTTCACATGCCCTTCAGTTAGTTCAAAGATCAGGAGACACAGTATTGGCTGATACGTCCAGTGAGGGCCGAGAGAAGATTCGCTCTTCACTTCGGAGTGCAAGGGAACGGCTTGAGGTGGCCGAACAAGCCATGGACAGTCTGAGTACCTTGTGTCAACAATTTCTTGGTCAGCATGTCCTGTTTACGGAAAGTGAGCAGGTGCTAAGTCGATGGCTGCACCAGACAGAGTGTCAGATTAGTGAAGGAGAGAAAGCCGCGCTGGCAGCTCCGCAGACATCAGATGGGGAAAATCTTAGTTTGAAGGTTGGTAGTGCTACTTATTTATTAAAATTTTACTAAAATAGATGTAAACTTATACTACTTGTAGTAGTAGAATGATTTAATTATATTTTCAAATAAATAGTCTTACTTATAATTTTATTCAGCTTATTCGAGATTGGGAGGCGCAACTTCGTGTATTGAATAGTGAGGTCATGGTACACCAGCGAGTGCTGCAGGATGTCGCCTCAAGGGCCAAGCAACTGGTGGACACAGCTGAGTCAGACGCCGGGCCAGATGACGACTCTGTGCAAGCTCTAGTGATCGAATTAGAGCACCGATATACAAATATCAGAACTGACGTAGCTGTAAGCCTATAACTTTCAGTAGAAAATGTTTATGCATATAAGATGATTGTCATTTATTTTATAATTCTTTAATTGTGCTTGAGATAATATGCCTCTTTTTTTCTATTACAGGAATTCTGATTTTATTCATCGGCCTTCTTATAACCTGAACATTATCTGTAGTGTCAGAATGCTTGACTTTTTATCATTCATGTTGAACATTTTTGTTGTTTTACCTTTCATTGTTTTCTGTTCTTTTGTTGTTCAGTGTTTTCAACTTTGTTTTCAAAATACAACTTATTAAATTTAGTAGACGAACGATTCCGGTGATTTGATTGATGCAGTACCTACTCTTTGTCTTGTTCACAGATTCGCGTTCAGTTCTCGGAAAGATTGGCCACGGCCCTCTCTCAATATCAGGAGTCCCTCCAGGCCGCAGATGATTGGCTGAATCTGATGACCGACCGGTTAGAGAGTCTGAGCTACACCTCAACTGACCGGCTAACTGCTCAGAGCAAATTGGATAAGATCCGAGTACGAGAATTCTTTTGTAGCTAAACGAAAATAGGAACAATGGTTTTTCTCCCAAATATAATTGAATAATTTAATACAAAATTGATTTTACTACTTGTAATTTGAAAGTAGTATATCTCTTTAATTAGTATTTTTTTATAAAAATTAGTAAATTTATTTTCTAGGAACTTTTATCGAGCAAACCTGATGGCGAACTTATCTTTTCTCGTCTGTCCAATCACGCCTCTCTTCTGACCTCCCTGACCATGCCTTCAAGGTCACACGCTGACCTCAATACCGCCTACGTGGACTCCCAACTGAACCGATTATGTGACTCCTGGAACGAGTTATGCCAGAGGATGGATCAAGCGGAAAGTGACCAAAAGGTTGGGCGGCAAATTTAAAATATTCCGCTTTGTTTTGTTTTCTGAAACTTTGTGTGCGCGCGTTTTTCTTTGCAGGAGGAGGTTGCTAAGTGGGCCGAGTGTGATAGCCGACGTGAGGAGGTGTCCCGGTGGATTCGAGAGAAGGAGAAAGAACTCCGACAGTTTGCCAGTTCCGCGCTCAAGTCGACGCTCAATGAGAAGAAAGCAATGACTCAAAAGTTTTATGTGAGTTTGTAATTGAAACAAACTAAGTTATCTATTAAATATTCGTGTATTTAAAATTTAATTTGTAGTTGATATAAAAAGTAGTATAAAAGTAGTATAGAAAATATAAAAAAAGGGTATTATTGATATCTTTTTTTATCATTATAAGTCCTTTATCTTTCGAATGCATAAACCTCATTCAGGATTTAATGAACGAGCTGAATATCAACGAGGAAGAAGTTATCGAAGCTGTCGAGTTTCTGAGAAAGGTATAGCAACGTTCAATTGGTGGTGGTGATTTTAATCTATCTAATCTTTTGTTGGGTGGTGATTTTAATCTATCTAATCTTTTGTTGGGTGGTGATTTTAATCTATCTAATCTTTCGTTAGGTGGTGATTTTAATCTATCTAATCTTTCTTTGGGTGGTGATTTTAATCTAATTGTCTAAGTTTTTAACTCAACCTAATAAGTTCATATGGTTGTAATTGTTTTGTGACTGCTTGCTTATTGTTCTGTATTTCTAACATTGCGAGTAACCAGGGACATAGATGTCTAGTATTTTGATGTTGCACTGTTCTTGCACATTTCATGTCAATGTGAAAACAGGATTCTCATTAGCTTGGCTTGGTCTATTTATCAAATGTTAGAAATGTAAAATTTGTTGTGGACTAGCCGAATCTGTTTGCTTTCTAGTGTCTGAATGATGAGATTCTGGAGCGGGCTTCACTGCTCAAGGAGTCAGATGAGTCATCAATCAAGGTGGCTGTGGACGGCAAAGTGAGCGTCCAGAATGACCAGCTATGGAGTCGGTACCGAACCCTGGTCACCACGACAAAGGTAATGAAGCCCTGTTGAGGAACTGGGGGCCAGGTATCCCCTGTCTAAGCCGCTGTGACGTCAGTTTGAACCCTAGATATTAATTTGTTTGGACTATCTACTAGATTGGCAGGCTAAACTAACAGATTTAAAAATGATTTAATCACATTTATAGTGTTACCGCAAAACCACGTGTTACCACAAAACCATGTGTTACCGGAGATTGAAACGGTGTACCCCCTTCGGCCGCTCCCCCTAAAGCTGTATCTGCCCCATGCATGATTGAAGCTCCTGTTTATCACTCCATAACAGTCACCGTTTGATTGCTTGTAGGATCTTGTGAAGCGCAGTGAAGAGTACGTGCTGCACCATGAGGAATATCTTTCCTTGTTGTGCAGCTGTAGAGACTGGATAGCGGATGCCCGTCACAAGAGGACCACCATTGACGAAGCCAACACGCAGAATCTGCAGGACTTACCGACCAGACGCCAGGTTCGAATTGAACTTTATTGGACGGATCCGTCGATGGTTTGTCTGTTGAATTCTCTCACGTTGTGTTTTCCGAATTTGCCCGCAGATTATTCGCGAACTGCTTGGGTCCCGCGAGGAGGGCTTCACCCATCTCGCCAACTGCACCGAGGCCGTGGAGCGCCTCTATTCGAGTACCGCTCCCGAGGGCAGAGAGGCCATTCGTCGGGACATCCGGCAGCTGCGCCAAGACTGGGAGACCATCTTCGAGGGCGTGGGAGGCCTGGAGAGGGCCCTGGAGGCGGACGTGGAGAGACGCCTGGGGGCCGAGGAGCAACTGGGAGTGCTGCAGTGCTGGCTGGATCGTGTGGACCTCTCCGATGGAGGCGCGTTGTGGGGCGACACTATTGAGGATAAGAAGGCCCGCAGACAGGTCCAGATTCATCTGATGCATGAGGTGCGTTGATGGTGCACAAGTGGTCCATCTGTGGTCCATCTGTGGTACATTATCGGTCTACGGTTATTTCTATGGCCAACATTGAAAATGAAGAACTTTCTATCGTTATTTCTGTATTAAAAATGGCGGCTTCATTTATTGGCTCTTCAGATACAAACCAAAGATCGCAGTCTGAGAACGCTGTTGGACAAAATCGCCTCGTTTGACGCGCGAATTCCCGGTGTTGCCAAAGAGGACGACCCCCTCAGCAGGCAGTCGGACGGGCTTGCCCAGCGCTACCGTGACGCCCTGGCCCAGGCTGAGCAGCGGAGCTCCGAGGTGGACATCGCCGTGCGCGATCACCAGGACTTTGTCGAGGCGCGCCAGTCGAGTCTTGACTGGCTGAACGGTCTTGCGGAGCGGCTGATTGCGTGCAATGATTTATCGGGAGACCGGCATGCGGTGCAGGGGAGGTTGGACAGATTGAAGGTGTGTGGGGGTTGATCAATACAAAACAAAGTTTAGTTTAAAATGTTCAGAGTAAGTCAGCAGTCATTTAGAAAAAAAATTAAATATAATGTACAACATTACTTGTAAGTAGTAGTAAAATTTGTATCATAATTTTTAAATAAATAACAAATTAGAGTTTAATGTTATTTATATAAAAATTATGATAAAATTACTATACTACTTGCAGTAGTGTGGATAATTAATATTTAATTTATTTTTACTAAATGACGCAGACTTGTGACTCTGCTTGTATATTTTTGTAATAATTATTCCTATTTAAATTTGTTATGAGATTTATTAATGAACCTTCTATTTCCTTTTCCACCAACACCTCTAGAAACGCATTGTAAGTTGAACGATTTCTCCACGTCTCTTTTAATAATTGTTTGATGTGTGTCCTATTTATTTTTTACATGACCTAGTTTGTGTTTTTTCTCCAATTACCGACACGTTTGTTTTGATTTTTACAATGATGATTCTCCCCATTCATACAGGGCGTTCCAGATGCCCCAACGCTGAGCGAGCACAATTTAATAATTCCAAGTGTTTAGAGCATTTCTATGAAGTCAGTTCTTAGAAATTGATGCTGTCTGACATACACAGTTTATGCTGCTCCCTCAGCTAGAATTACAACATCTAATTTAAAATTGGTCATATTTATGTGTATATAAAAGTGACATTACTGAAAGTGATAAGAGTAATAAAAAGCCAGGTAGATTTTAATAAAAAATATACTACTTATTCATATTACTCGCAAGTGATAGCCCAGGACAGCTGTTTGGGCCTTGTTGGGCCTCATCAGCCAGGCATGATCACAGCCTATATCGCTATAGTAGCCTAAGTAGAAGATAACCAGAAAAAAAGGAAGCCTGTTTCTTTATTTAAGGCCACTCACGCTGTCAAAACAGGCGCTGACCAATTAATGTAGTAGCAAGGTATTCACATTCATGTAGACTAATTATTATTTTGTTGGGCTGGTGTGAAGAGAGGTCTGAATCATACACACGGGGACTTGAGGGTGCAGTGAAGAGAGGTCTGAATCATATACACGGGGACTTGAGGGTGCAGTGAATAGAGGTCTGAATCATACGGACGGGTCTTGAGGGTGCAGTGAAGAGAGGTCTGAATCGTGCACGGGGACTTGAGGGTGTAGTGAAGAGAGGTCTGAATCATATGCACGGGGACTTAAGGGTGCAGTGAAGAGAGGTCTGAATCATCTTAAGGGCGAGAATGAGGCTCACAAAATGTCATGTAGTGAGAAAGAGGCCCACAAAATGTCACGTAGTGAGAAAGTGGCCCACAAAATGTCATGTAGTGAGAATGAGGCCCACAAAATGTCACGTAGTGAGAAAGAGGCCCACAAAATGTCATGTAGTGAGAAAGAGGCCCACAAAATGTCATGTAGTGAGAAAGTGGCCCCCCAAATGTCATGTAGTGAGATTAAGGCCCACAAAATGTCATGTAGTGAGAAAGAGGCCCACAAAATGTCATGTAGTGAGAAATAGGCCCACAAAATGTCATGTAGTGAGAAAGAGGCCCATAAAATGTCATGTAGTGAGAAAGTGGCCCACAAAATGTCACGTAGTGAGAAAGAGGCCCACAAAATGTAATGTAGTGAGAAAGAGGCCCACAAAATGTAATGTAGTGAGAAAGAGGCC